>JAVTVY010014330.1:0-68052 GCA_036873755.1 Hanleya hanleyi
CATCAGATAGCTCATCTTAGTACTACAGAAACTATTTGTTCAGATCTTAATTGGTAGGGTGGTAAAAACATTGAAAAACTCAATATCAACTTGTGGGTGGGCCGTAAAATATTTTATATTGGGTAGTAAAAATTTGGACTTCTATGAATCCCTGAGATCATGTTATCCTTATCCAAAATACCCAGTAAACTTCTAATTGACAACTGATTAAACTGTGACATTGTTAAAACTTAAATAATCTGATCATCCTCTGATTCATTGCAGTTTTTTACAAATTTTTCAGATGCTCACGAACATACAAATACTATTGCAGCAATATCAAAATGTTTCTTCTCATATCTCACGCATACAAGGTTAACAGTTTTATCTGGCTGAGGAAAAAATATATATTAACGGATATTAAAGAATGAAATTAGTAGGAGATGAATTTCAAGTTGATAGACTTTACCAGGTATTTTCTCCATGCCTGGTTTCACCTTTCTCAAGGGTGTAGCCGGTGTAGAAACTTTGGAGGAAGTTGAACCATCGTCAGACATCTCCGTCTTTGCCCGTAGGACTGTCTTGATCTCGATGTGATACTTCAACACTTTCAGCCAATCAAAATTTCCCAGAGAGATATTGTCCATCAGAGCTGAACAGAAAACAACATGCATCATGTGTGGTGTGACTTTGGTGCACCTAGATATAGTTGTTTGAGATATTATGGCGGTGATGAGAAAACACAGACGGACAGACAGATGACAACAATATCCCAAGTTAAATTTGGTCGAGGGGTAAAAACAAGGGTGGCACCTTTAAGACTATAACTAAGTTTAATGATCACAAGATTTCACAGATAGTGGACATCTGCTTCACCAGGTGAATGTTCACCTGATGAAGCAGATATGCACTCTCTGTGAAAGCTTGTGACCATTAAACTCAGGCATCACATCATTGAACCGGCACGGGTTTGAGCCCAGCTGGTCCATGTGTGGAATGTGTGGAAGTTTGTCAGTTACTTGCCGACGAGCGGTGGTTCTCTCTGGGTACTCAGGCTTCCTCCACCAACCAAACTGACTGTCACCATATGAGTGAAGCTACCTTGAGCGTGACATTGAGTCAAATCTCCCCATCTCATTAAACTTAGTTAGTCTTAACCCTTTGAACTCAAGAAGTCGCTGTAGCGGCCTATTTATATAATGGATATACCCGAGAAGCGGCCTGTGACGTCAGAACCGACTATTCAGCCAATCAGATAATGTTTTAAGTCGTATTCGCTCCACAGATTTAGATTGGTTGCCCAAGTCCAAAATGGATCCTCTGCCACTTGTAGAGTCCCGAGGGGGTTAGCAACGCTGTTTAGATTATGCATATGACAAAAATTCTCATTTGTATCCCTATTTTATCGGGAAGCTCAGGGTCAGGTGTTAATAGACATGGAAACTCCCGGGTTCAAAGGGTTAAAGGTACCGCCTCTGTTATTCATTTTCAATCAGGGCTGTTCCATTTAACATGAATTGCAGGCAAGCACCTAAAAGGTGCGTGGACCCCTCAGCCTGTTTTTTTTTAGTCGAGTAGGATATGGGCTGCATCTAGAGCCAGTTTAGTTTTGGAAAATATATGGGCACCCAAAACTCAAATGAAGCAAAAAACTAAAGTGTTGTTGTTGTTCAATTTAAAAGGATTTCTGAAGGAAATACTCCTAGAAAAAGCTTCTGGAAGCCTCAATATCGATCCGATTGCATAGCTGGGTATTGAATTTCATGTTAATAAACCTCTGTTTTGTGATTGATCACAGGCTCTTTGCGCCGAAATTCACTTAAAAAAATTGGACCCTCAATAATGAATTACGAAAAGGAACTGGGAGTTTGGGATCGGAACCTGCAAAAAATCCCTGCATACCGTATATAACAGACTTCGGTTTCATGTGCTGGGATTACAGCATGCAAGGAAGTGTAGCTTTATCAGTGGCAATTTATGCATTGCACAAGTGTGATAACAAGTAAACACACTTATTGACACAGGCCCACCCCCAATTTCATTTTTTGGGGGGGAGTGGGGGGAGGGGGAAGGGGAGCATAAGCTCCAGGTATGCAAACTGATTCAAAATTGCACACAGTCAGGCTAAAAATGGGCTCTTCTAATCACTCGTTTTACATAATTTCCAAGGTACAGTAACATGTTTGGTGACAAAAATTGAAGCATTATGTTGTACCAATTAAATGTGTGGACACAAATATGGTTCATGCAAAAGTTTTAGAATAAATCATATGATGTAGAATAGAATGATTTAATAGCAAAATTTAGGAAAAATGTTGTCCTTCATTCAATGAGAATCATGAATGGACCAGGCTTTCTTGTATCCGGGAATCTTCAAAATTCACAACAAAACATGCAACCAAGGGATCCAGATGGGCATAGATAACAGTGCAAAAGCCAAGCCATCAATAAATTAAAAAATTTAAAAAAATTAAAAATCATGAAATTATCATAGCCATCTGAAAATCTAATCATTTCATCTGTCAACATTCAGGAATTCAGGAAGCTCTCACCAAAGTCTGGTCAGGCCCGACTTGATAGATCTGCAGATATTCAGCGGACAAGAACATGTTGATGGGCATAGATAACAGTGCAAAAGCTACACCATCAATAAATAATACAAAAGATAACTAGAACTGCAAGCAGTTATGATGGCTTCCGTATCTAGGCTGTCTTTGCAATTGTGGTAGCCATATTTCATGCGCAGATACGTATGGTGTACATTTAACAGCCGTCTAGCCACTCCCCCCCCCCGGGAACGTGCAGACTCATTTACTCCACTGTTGGCAACATGCCAAAAATTCAGAAATGGATTTAGAGCTTCAAAAAACACTTTTTCTTGGTCAGCAGCACGTGGGAAACACGATTCTGGCCTTTGTTTGCGCCCTAGATGGCTCCTTCATCGAATTGGAAATGTTAGTACAATAAAATAGGTACAGAAAATGGTGCCTGGAGTCCAGACAAAGACTTGAATGGAGAAAGTTAAGCTTGGAAATTAGTCGTCCGGAGATAGCGCTTCTCACAGTATGCTTTTGTTAAGTTTAGTTTCAGCCATAAGCTCAGACCTACTCAAATATCACGTTCTATAATACCTCTGAAACTAATAAGGCGATCATACTGAAATTTCACTGACATTATACTCGTAATACAGTGAGTATGTATGCCAAATATCAGAACGATCCGACTCGTCGTTTGTGTAATATCAAACAAAGATACTTTTGACACATTATGCAATTTTTGGCAATATTCGTTCGTCTATAACTCGAAAACTATCAGAGCTAGACCCTAAACTTACCAATTTGAAAAATAGACTAAGATCTGGAGAACACAATGCAACAAACCAGAAGTCTGTATCTATCAAGGTTCAGGAGATATAACCCTCTAAACTTTTAATATTTGTCAAATTATGTGATTTTTGTCATTATTTGAAAATCGGACAATTTTGATTCCCCTGTAGCGGCAAAACTATCAGAGCTATGAAAACATGAAGGGTACATCTGTGACAGAGCTACTTCTGGAGAATAAAATACAACAAATTAGAAGCCTCTATCTCTCAAGGTTCGCGAGTTACAGCTCTTCAAACATGCGTTCAGTTTTCGACATAATTCAAGATGGCGGCCAAACCACGTGACCTAGCAGCAAAATTTTTGCATATTCGTAATCACCATATCACGTAACATATATTTCGTCCGTTTTGCCGTTCAAATCCGATACTTGAAAATCCGACTATTTTGATTGGTCGCTGGCGGCCATTTTGTTTTACGGAGCAACTTCTCTAATGGAGTTTTGAAAGACCCTGATCCATTGATTATGTGTACCATGTTTCGTGTTGATTAGTCGAATGGTTCCAGAGGAGTAGGGTTTTGAAGATTTTTCTGAAAACGGGGTAAATCCAAGATGGCCGCTGAACCCTATGACCAATCATAACCAATTTTCAATATGCACTAGATCTCAACATGTCTAATATGTGTGTGAAGTTTGAGCATGATCGGTTTGACGATTGCTGACATTTAGCACCTACAAAATCACGGAGAAGAATAAGAATAAAAAGAATAATAATAATCCGAACAATAATAAGAAGTCTTTCGACTTTCGTCGGAAGCCTAATTAAAAATCATGACATCATCAGAGCAAAAGCTAAGCCATCAATAAATTAAAATATTTAAAAAAATTAAAAATCATGAAATTATCATAGCCATCTGAAAATCTAACCATTTCATCTGTCAACATTCAGGAAGCTCTCACCAAAGTTTGGTCAGGCCCGACTTCATAGATCTGCAGATATTTAGCGGACAAGAAAATGTTGACGGACGGATGTACGTACATGGCAACGACAAGGCTGAGGGGTAAAAAGGTATGGAAGTGGCGGAAGGCCTGCAGCTTTGAATTATACCTCACCACCCATAGAAATTTTATTGGCCTTCCCAATTTCCTCCTATGATCCATAGAAAAATATATTTAGTGCCTTCCTCCCCTCCCATACCTTTTCGAATGGAACAGCCCTCAGTCATTCTAATAAATCTGATCATAGAAATAACTAAGAAACAATGAATCATATTTAATGGTCTTATTACATCATGGCCGCATTTTAACTACTTTACTTGCAGTCAGGGAGGGGGGATAGGTCATGGTCTCTGCTTTAACTCAACGTTTACGCCAAGGACCAGCCCATAATTCTACCCCGCATTATGGTTCCAACGTGGCAGGAGGGCGGTAACATCAGAAGATTCCCTGACAACTTGACATGTGATTTGACTGAGCCAACCAGAAAGAGCCTACAATTATGTTCACTTCAAAGCACTATGAAGAGCTTTCAGGATTGGTAGACAGTCACATTACTGCAAGCCGGTTAGATCCTACAAGCGACATATCCAAATGGGGGAGCAGATAGGATTCAATTTTAATTAGATTGGAAGTAAATGTTATCTCAAACTGTTGTAACCCCTCAGAGACTGATCAGTTTAGTCTCTGATTGTTTACTAGTTTAAAGTAGATATATGGGTCTCCCCCTGTACAGAGCCCCGGGAGAGCCCCATCTGTTTACATAGAGGTCTACATGTGATTTTGCCTTCAAAACTACTAAGCACATGGCATATTGTCCTCTTCTGTTCCAACTGCCACTGAGGGAAGACATGAGCTGCAGTCTGCATCTTTATCTTTTGTAAACAGGTGAGAGAAGTTTACTTATTTTCAATTTGAGTTAAACAGTATTTGCAATTGACTTGTTAATAGTGCAGCGGTGTGTTGAGATTTTGCTGTGTTAACTAGGCAGATTTAGCTGCAAAGTTATTTGAAACTTGTAGTGCTTTGTTTTTAACGGGTGTCATATATTTGAGCATAATCTAAATTTTAGAGACGAATCTTGCACTGTTTGGTGATGTTTGTTACTAGCTGCTGGGTGTTGGTAACTTGCTTTACCATGCGTCGATCAGTGTTTAGGTTTATTCTAAGTTATATTTTAGGCTCAGAGGGGATTTGAATTCTCCCTCTGTAATGGGTATTGTTCCATGGAGGCATTGCCTGCCTAACTCTTTTGTTTTAGGGTATTTAATGACACAGCAGATCTCAATACATTGTTTGTCATAGATCCTTTTGAGTTAATGTTTATACTATATTCAAACTAAAGATTTGATTTGTTAATTATAAACATTAACAGGTTTGAATAATTTCAAATAAGAGTATTTGAATACTTTATTTGCCTTTTTGGTCAATTGATGTAACATATGGGTGTTTGTTGACATGTTGGATATGCTTCATCGCCACATCACTATTTCCTAGAGTATTTGAGAACATACGCCCTTTCTATTGATCTCCTTATATCTGTTTGTGTCATATCGACATATGGTCCAAAATATGACATTTATGCAGTGGCTGGGTTTTTCATAGATATTTAGTGTGTCAAAGATTATTTTGGTATTGTGTTGTGGCGAGGGTATGTTCCACATGTCAACAATCTTATGTATTTATCATGCAAAGTATATTTGTGCATGCCCTCTTCTGTTCCAACTGCCACTGAGGGAAGACATGAGCTGCAGTCTGCATCTTTATCTTTTGTAAACAGGTGCTGCAGTCATGTTCCTCCCAACCTAACATTAGAGCCATGCTCTGGCTGCATACAGGGCATGATGACAGCCCACCAGGCATGTCATTTTCGGGCAGACTAAAATTATTACGAAATTATCAAAGTACCAAAATTGAAACCATCTCATTTATCTGCAATATTATACACAAAATTGATATGGATTGATTGATTAAAACATATTTCATCCATATCACATATACTGTGTTTGTCTGAGTTGCTGAGTTGAGCAGTACATGTAATACAGGCATGTTAACACACCCGAGTCCACTCTCGAAAACATGTAAGATAGTTTCGTAGACAAATCAACGTCACGATACCAACATGTCTTACAACATGTGAGACGTCCATATATATACCATGGACAAACAAGTCTTACACTGTGCAGTGTAGTGAGAAATGGCAGAAGTCCGAAAAAACAAAGCTTAGGTTATGGTCTTACCGTCCATGACGTCACGTGTGTATATGCTTTGGTTGACTAGGTTAGAAATTAACACTCTCAGCCTCTGTTTGGTAGTTTTGTCAGCACAATTAGAGGACTCGTCCCTCAAGATGTCTATGTACTGGTCGAGTTTCATTTGCAGGTTAGATCTAAAAAATAACAAGAAACAGATTTGTTAAAATAATACAATATTAAATTATACAGGTGTTAGAGATTTCATTATTTTGGGCATATTGCTCAAGTAAGACAAAGTGACATGAATTTACAGGATTTACAGGATTTCTAATGTGAATTTACGGGATTTACAGGATTTCTAACGTGAATTTACGGGATTTACAGGATTTCTAATGTGAATTTACGGGATTTACAGGATTTCTAATGTGAATTTATGGGATTTACAGGATTTCTAACGTGAATTTATGGGATTTACAGGATTTCTAATAGTGGCAAATGTATGGTTGGCCATCCCTGTCAGAATTCGTCATTTAGAGGCTGCCTCTAAATAATATATACCATGGTACAAAATGCCAAGCCTGTCATAATTCGTATTTAGAGGCTGCCTCTAATTATTTTGTACCATGGTATAAAATGCCGAGCCTGTCATAATTCGTATTTAGAGGCTGCCTCTAATTATTTTGTACCATGGTATAAAATCGCCTCTAAATCGCCTCTAAATCGCCAAGCCTGCCACAATTCGTATTTAGAGGCTGCCTCTAATTATTTTGTACCATGGTATAAAATGCCGAGCCTGTCATAATTCGTATTTAGAGGCTGCCTCTAATTATTTTGTACCATGGTACAAAATCGCCAAGCCTGTCATAATTCCTATTTAGAGGATGCCTCTAATTCATTTTAGCCGTAAGTCGTAAATTTTCTCCTTCTTATTACTTCCACCAATGATATGCGCTTTCACAAATTTGGTGCCGGGCTTTACGCTCCTCCCTTTTTTTTGATTTGGCGGGAAATGTAGGGCCGAAATGTAGACGGAAGATGGCGGATCCGTCGAGGCTCAGGTCGCCAAATGCACCTTCTAATCGCATGCAGTTGATGTGAGTTCAGAATAGACAACGCGACTTAAACACCCTTCTGAATGGAATCCGAGAGCAGGCAGCAGCAAATCCCCGACAACCTGATGGTGATCGAGTCATCCACAGGCAGAATTCTTCACGACTGTCACTGTCAAGTTCAAGCAACAGGGTTCAAAACCTTACCGCTATATATGCGGACCTGACCAGACCGGTACTTCCTGGGACGGCGCTGGTGGGACTCCTATACTTAATACGGGGGATAATAGGGCTCAATGTCATCACACAGTTTGATATCTGACCCGCGGGGCCGATTTGTCGGGGCCAGATGAGATAATAGCGGAACGAAAGCTTGGATATTTTTCGGAAAATGACCCTAAAAATTCGGTAGCTCCGCCTCTCGGAGAAGCCCCGGGGAGAACTCATTTACTGTTACGGACAAGGCTTGTGTTTTGGCAGTGATTAACTATTGATTTTTTTTACAGACCTTATAGACTCTTGGGGGAAAAATTATCGTTTGCATCATCATTTATACATTGGAATTTCATAACACGAATGTTTGTAGACATCATCATTTATGAATGCTTGAATACGGATGTTCTCAATATTTGACTGAAATAATTATGCTGAAGTGTCAATTATATAAACACTCGCAAAATGATGTCTTCACTTTCTCAAAGTATATTTTAAAACAAATATCGTGACGGAAAACATAAACATATCAAATATATACTTTTTATTTAACAAAATGTATCGTTTAATTACAACATTGAATTGAATAATAATTAAATTTTTGGGGGGTAATGTTTATTTGCCAATATATTATATAGCGCTTTCTAGCCGTCAGATTAGTCTTAACTGACTCTTGTTCTCGGGGGTCTATTCATAACCTGCCCCCAATGGTTTATTTTAATTCATTCAGCAAACTTGTTAACAAAATCTGTCTTCTACGTGTCTGTCAATCAGATGTCTAGACAGACTGTCTGTGTTCATGAACACTGTTACATTTGACGAGACGAGAGATATCCTTCTCTCAAAATATATGTAATTTAAAGTATAATGATTAATGCACGTAAATATAAACCTGTAATATTAGTGAAGAAAATATCCTGGGAGAATAGCGAAATTGTGTTATCATGCATTTCTTAACATACAGCCTATTGAATAAATGATTTTAATCAAGTTACTGACGTGAAATATGGTTCAATATTTCAGAAATATTTTCGATGTATTGTCATCTGAAATTCGGAGAAAACAATATTTATATAATTGTTTTGTGTTCGCTTAATAAATATTAAAAAAATTCCCACATTTGTTTTGTGTTCAACTGAATTTCACTGAATATTGTGGAAGGATAATACAAGGATTTCATACAGAAACTGTTTAAGGAACTCGGCAGACCGGACCTCCAGGGGCCGGAAGTCTTTGCCTAAGTAAGGTTTCTTGATACCTGGGACGAATATACTCGTCCCAGTTGATACTAACGGCCCTGCACAGACCGCGTCAGTATTACACTATGGGAGATGCGAAATTACGCTAAACACTCGGCACTGGACAGACAGCTCATATCATATAATGATATGAAAAAATATGTATATATTAGTTTTGTGTTCTCTTAAAAAATATTTTTAAAAATATATATATGGCAACATTTATTTCGTGTTCAACTGAATTTCACTGAATATTGTGGAAGGACATGAAGGATTTCATACAGAAACTGTTTAAGGAACTCGGCAGACCGGACCTCCAGGGGCCGGAAGTCTTTAAGTAAGGTTTCTTGATACTAACGGCCCTGCACAGACCGCGTCAGTATTACACTATGGGAGATGCGAAATTACGCTAAACACTCGGCACTGGACAGACCGCTCATATCATATAATGTTACTGACATGAAATATAATTCAATATTTTAGAAATATTATCGATGTATTATTACACCTTTGAATTGAATATCCCATCTGAAATGTGGAGAGAAAACAAAAAAATATGAAAAATATGTATATATTAGTTTTGTGTTCGCTTAAAAAATATTTAAAAATATATATATGGCAACATTTATTTCGTGTTCAACGGAATTTCACTGAATATTGTGGAAGGACATACAAGGATTTCATACAGAAACTGTCTAAGGAACTCGGCAGACCGGACCTCCAGAGGTCTACGCAAAAAGAATGTGAAAATTACTTCACATGTCTGTTTTTTATTTAATTGTTCAGTCGCGAACAGTCTCCGTCTCGGTCTAACTACGGGGAGTAATCGTATATATTTATTAACACCGCCGTCCCATGGCGAGGCTAGACGATCGACCGTGCGCCTTTATAATCCGATTAGCCTAATTCAGTCCACCGTCCACCGTTTACAGCAGGCATAATATATAGTGGTCTGACCAGCGCCGTTCCACCGAGGTCCGGACCTCCACAGGACGGGTAAGCTTTTGAATACGTATTACCTCGCCTCTCGAAAGTCCATCGGAGAATAGCGCAAAGCACCTTGGGAGAATATGTCAAAAATCTTGTCTCTTCCCATTTACTCACGTGACCATATCTCCACGCTTGTTACAAGTTTACTCATTGGTCAAATTTAATATTCTTGATATGACATCGAGTTGTTTATGACTTACGGCTAAAATGAATTAGAGGCATCCTCTAAATAGGAATTATGACAGGCTTGGCGATTTTGTACCATGGTACAAAATAATTAGAGGCAGCCTCTAAATACGAATTATGACAGGCTCGGCATTTTATACCTTGGTACAAAATAATTAGAGGCAGCCTCTAAATACGAATTGTGGCAGGCTTGGTGATTTAGAGGCGATTTTATACCATGGTACAAAATAATTAGAGGCAGCCTCTAAATACGAATTATGACAGGCTCGGCATTTTATACCATGGTACAAAATAATTAGAGGCAGCCTCTAAATACGAATTATGACAGGCTTGGCATTTTGTACCATGGTATATATTATTTAGAGGCAGCCTCTAAATGACGAATTCTGACAGGGATGGCCAACCATACAAATGGGCAAGTGGTCGGCCACTGTCCCATATGCTAACTTGTAAAATCATTATGAAAGCGGTATCTCCTCTTAATATGAACTATATCCCAGATTTTGGACCAGCCTGCCAAATTGCCAGAATATTCAACATGGTCAAGGCTCAACATAAGACAGGGGGAAGGGGGTTGATTATTCTCCCCCAAATGGGTCAACGTGTCAGGAACAGTACAAGTGGCGGCACAAGAGACACAAAATACAAATATGAACTTTGTGAAACTTGGGGGTTATGGTGAAAAAGTTTCCACCAATGGAAACTGTTGTGTTGAGCATGTCAAGGTCCACATTATCCCTTTTTCCACCAATCCACGTTATCCCTTTTCCTCCAATCAGATAACAATTACAAAGATCATGGACTGAACCATTCTACTTTATAGGGGGTTTGTGTCTTATTTGAGCATGTTCAAGTCCACATTGTCCCTGTTCCTCTAATCAGATAACAGCTACAGAGGTCATAGACTGAACCATTCTACTTTATATGGGGTTTGCGAGTTACCTAAACAGTCTGAGTTCACCTTATCACTTTTCCTCCAATCAGTGACATTGGGCTGAACTATTCTACTTTACCAGGGGTTGTGTCTTACTTGAGTATGTTCAAGTCCATCTTGACCTTTTTTCTCCAATCAGATAACAGTTACAGAAGTCATGGACTGAACCATTCTACTTTCTAGGGTGATTGAGTTACCGGTACTTGAACATGTCCCAGTCCACCTTATCCTGTTTCCACCAATCAGATAACAGTTACAGAGGTCATGGACTGAGCCATTCTACTTTATAGGGGGTTTGGGTCTTACTTGAGCATGTGCAAGTCCACCTTATCCTGTTTCCACCAATCAGATAACAGTTACAGAGGTCATGGACTGAACCATTCTACTTTATATGGGGTTTGTCTTACTTGAGCATGTGCAAGTCCACCTTATCCTTTGTTCTCTAATCAGATAACAGTTACAGAGGTCATGGACTGAACCATTCTACTTTATAGGGGGTTTGTGTCTTACTTGAGCATGTGCAAGTCCACCTTATCCTTTTTTCGCTAATCAGATAACAGTTACAGAGGTCATGGACTGAACCATTCTACTTTATAGGGGGTTTGGGTCTTACTTGAGCATATCCAAGTCCTCTTTATCTTCCTTCTCTAATCAGATAACAGTTACAGAGGTCATGGACTGAACCATTCTACTCTATAGGGGGTTTGTGTCTTACTTGAGCATATCCAAGTCCTCTTTATCTTCCTTCTCTAATCAGATAACAGTTACTGAGGTCATGGACTGAACCATTCTACTTTACAGGGGGTTTGGGTCTTACTTCAGCATATCCAAGTCCTATTTATCTTCCTTCTCCAGAATCCTGTGCATACATTTCTCCCAGAGGATTGCCTCTGATGTTAGCACACACTGACTGGGGAAACGCAGCAGCCAGTGACGGTAAGTCGTGCGAATCTCCTCCCCCAGTTCTCTCCCCTCAAATGTTGACGACCGCCTCATTTTGGACAACTCTTCCAAGACCTGGATTGGATGCATTGCTCCAGCTAGTTACAGACAAAGAAACGAAAATGAAAAGAAAAACGTTAGCAGTTTTCGTGATGTCCTATCTCTGTTCATGTTATCAACTCACAAATGCACTTTCTCATCGAATTACCTGCTTTTGACTAACACATTGTTTTATTATTTAGCTTGAACCTTACCGATGCAGCAGCCATGATTGTATTTTACAGGTGTTCGACATGGAATAAAGCTTTAGCGGAGTCCATAATCCTGTGTTTATGCAGTGTATACCCATTCTCCAACTGCCTCCATTGACAAATATCTATGTTCTTCTGTTGTTCACATTTTGCAAATTGTTACAAGTTTACCTTCCATCCTGGCTTGTACGGCAGCCTGCCGGACCTCAGCCATAGTGTTCTTCATGATCTTCTCTAGGGTGAGGAGCCACTTGGTAGGCTGTGGGTATGCCTCTAGTTTAGCACACAGGGGTCCTGTCTCCCCTAGACTACCATGGATCAGGGTTCCTTCAAGCTTGTCAGCTGCCAGATAACAAGTTAAGCATGAATATATTTTTATTTTAACTTTTTTTAAAATAATATATATATATTTTTATTAAAATAATATTTTTATTATTTATTCAAATTTCGTTTTTCCTTTCATAATCCCATCACCCCCAATTTTGTCAACAAAAATCAGTCAGAACTTAAAATAAATTTAATCATTAGTAGTACAGCAGATATGTGAAGAAATTGTGCCTTTGATGATAGAAGCAAGAAACTTGGCACACATTTGCCCTCTGGCGGCCATTTTCCAAGATGGCCGCCATCGGATGTTACGGTACATTAAATACGGTAGATCAAATCCATTGTGTGTACAGGAAAGCTGATTTATTTGTATTATGCACCTCATATCAGTAGTTTATGTAAACCACAGGCCCGCAAAACAAGAGATTTGGGTGGGTGGGTCCGGGGGGGGGGGCGCGGTGATATATGGGGCCTCTATATATAACCCTATGCTTTATATAAAAAAATACCAAGGTCTGAAACGGACTTTGGGTGAATCGAGAAATAAACGGTTTATCGCCAAACAAAATACATCAGCATATTCTACACGTATCACTTTATATATTTCCGTCGTCAAATTAGTAAATTTGTGCTATTTTTTACCTTTGCCGGGCGATTCAAAATCCAACCAGACTGTCCATCCATCTAGGAACAGCCGTTCTTATGGCGGGCTTCGTTCTCAATTCTGATTGGTCAGGCGCGTCACGCCTCCAGCAAAAGAGGTCACGCACACATCAGCTGGCGCGATTGACCAATCAGAATTAAGAATGAAGCCCGCCATAATCGGGCTGTTCCTGGATGGATGGACAGTCTGGTTGGATTTTGAATCGCCCGGCAAAGGTAAAAAATTGCACAAATTTACTAATTTGACGACGGAAATATATAAAGTGATACTTGCAGAATACGCTGATGTGTTTTGTTTGTCGATAAACTGTTTACTTCTCGATTCACCCAAAGTCCGTTTCAGACCTTGGTATTTTTTATATAAAGCATGGGGTTATATATAGAGGCCCCATATTTCGACACTTCACCCCAATGACACCGCCCCCCCCCCCCTCCAAATCTCTTGTTTTGCGGGCCTGTGATGTAAACCTACAATGGTACAGCCATCACTCTGTTGCCCTGTAGCGGCCATTTTCCAAAATTACCGCCATTGGTTTTTATAGTCCATTGTGAGGGTGAAAAACCTGATTTATTAGTATTATGCAGTAGTTTGCATAACCATACAAATTACAATGGTAGATATGGACATTCGTTTTGGGGGTAATGAAGGAGCACTGATGCTAGTTTAAATGACGGAACATCATTCAAACTTACTGGAGCAATTACCTTTCCGTTCAATACAATGAAACGATTTCAGTTCAAGACATGGCTGCGTGTGAGAAATGTCACTCCAGTGAAGGTACGCGTTACATGTATGATTCAGGTTTGACAGGTCAATGTGACCTATTTCATTTCCCATACGTCTTCAACCAATATTACTTGTCAGTCCGTGCAAAGTCCACCACAGAGACAAAGAGCAGTGCACTGTAGAGCGGCCTTCCGACACTTGCAGCGTTGGCTGCATCCACAACATAAGCTTGCGTGGCTTCTAGTAGGGTTGTCCAGCATATTTCCCAACCATCCTGTTCCACCCCGTTCGCTTGGAGATGGAAGCTTGTTCCACCTGTTCGCTTGGAGATGGAAGCTCTGAAGCTGTGATCATCATCTGGCTCCATCAGAGACAAACCTGGTAGGCAGCTCTCTTTATGTGCAGGGTGAGTGCAGCCCGTGTGCCGTCAATTGCTCTGTCTTTCTGAGTGAAAAGCTGCTTCCTTGCCTTGTTGACATACTCCTGGCTACTGGTTAAAACACTCCTGAAATTTATTGAACTTTATCGACGATTCTGTCATCCATCCTGCATCGACGTTCTGTCCGAAGAGACTGTTATATTCCTGTAATACGTGTATGTGTTGTTCTTTTCGCGTCATGGGGAATAGAACGACTATCGGTCCGGTCTTTTCATCAGGTCGTCTGCCGCTTGCCAAGAATGATGTCGCCAGCGTTTGACTCGAACTTTACCAAAAAACATTGGGCGCCTGTCGACGTGAAGGCCTGGTGACTCACCACAATATTGTACGTTTCGAATGATTCTCAAATATGCCCAATCATGGGGAGTTATGGGAGCAACTTATTGTGATTTATGAAAGATCGGCAGCGGGTCGAAAACATGAGCTTTTTTCGCCGGAAGTTACATTTCTTTTTTCGCGCACATTTGGTTGCGCAGGCATTCTCCGCACATGTGTTCTGGTGTTACAAGACATCATCAATGCTGAAGCCAATACGACTCGGTGACAGCCCGTGCTCATGCTCGGAAATTAGCATGCTGCAACAGTTTAGCATGCAGGAGAAGTCATGTCAAGTCCACGGTTTCGGATAACAACAACAACACGGAAGTTCCGTGGGTTACCAGAAATAGACAGACCAGAACCTGCTGTGACCTCCAGGACAATCTGTCCAGATTTCATGTGTAAATAGTAATTGCTGGTCTTGCGAATATAGACCTCAGAACTTGACAACTCGTATGTTGATCACTCATCTTCCTTTTGCGCATTACAACATTATGCTTGTGAAAGGGAAGCTAGTTGTCATGGTTGTATGCAACGTCATATGTTTCGCCAGTACAAAAGCCTGATAAAATTTCCTCCCATGATTTGAAAGCAACAGAAGTACTGAAGTGGCCTCCAAGTGTTTACGAAGTCACGATTTCAATAACAGCTTACATCCTCTCAGTAATAGTGCAACCCAGGAATTATGTGCGGTATTCATATCATGGCAGTGCTTTATAGAGTCAGATGGCATGCAGAGTATCAGTTGAAGAGGCAGTTTTGGAGCGACCATATGTACTCAGATGTGTCAATGGAGCTGGTATGCCTCTATTAGCCAGTCTACCACAAGTTCTACAGTCCGGTTGAAACAGTTGTGATGTCCTTGCTCAAGTCTCTCCTTTCGTCATCAGCCGATAACCTAAATGACAGACTGCCTTTTTGTGGCCCTCTGTGGTCATGTCAAGAAAATACTCTGCATTAACTTTAAAAGGGCTATATTTATCTATCTTACAGAGCTATTTACATGTCACAGAAGTAGAGAATAACCAGCTTGCCTATCTTGTTAGTCATCTCGATAGCATTTACCATTCCGATGTGTTGTCACTTATGTTAGAGAACATGTGTTTTGTTTTAAATGCCACATGCAACTCAGAACTGCGCTTGGCACTTTTCTGTCCAATCTCATTAATTTGGCAGGTGCAAATCTGTTGTCAGTTATAGATGAGGCTTCATGACGAGTAATTACTTCGGCATCGTTTTGCTCTGCGGAGCGCTGACTAGCCCATGCTTGTATTTGTGGAGTTTCTATCGTAGGTGTCGTTGGTGTGACATCTCTGTGCCGAGGTTGAGTTATCTATTTTCAGGACATGTCGGGCAGAAATTGCCTTGACCAGTTGTGCAACTGATTCCTTTTACTTTCAGATTATTTTGATTAGGTAGTGGCAATGCTTTGAAGCTTGAACGTCTCTTATATTATTCCGGATTGTTGTAATGTTATAAGAATTGTATACTGACTTCAATCATGACCGTCAGACTCTTCTTTTCTGATACTCATGCACGGTATTATTCTTGTTCTTTTACGTCATTCTGATCTTTAGGTCCATTCCAATTTCGCGCTTAGCCACTTATTTGCAGTAGCATAAATTGAGAACTCTTCAAAACTGTTGTATTAACATGATCAATGCTATTTGTTTTAAAGCCACCGATTAACCGATTGTATGCTTCTTATTTTCATGTACAGAGGCCTATTCGGCCATGTATCTGATGTCATGTCCGACCATAAGCAGTATTGTTCGATTTGCATCACATGAGTAATTGTCCATTATAGCTGTGCATTAACTCCTTTACAAGGATACCATTGAACTGCGCTTTACTCTGGTTAATATTAACGATGTACATGTACATGCACATTAATGTATTAACTTACAACTATATGGAACGTCACGAACAGATAGCAATTGTACTCTGTCCGATTTATTTTATAACCGGAGCCCTGCATCGAAGGATCATTCTCTTATGGATACTCAGGTGATGACGGTCATTATGACCTGTGCGATATTTTGTTAGATATAATTCTAATCAGTGATTATTTCCATCGTCACATTCATGTGTAGCATATGGATTTCATGATTTCCTGAATTTCATCGGAGAGTGGAAGGAGTTGTGCTTCATCCCTAGTAGTGTAAAGGTGTTCTTTGTTAACATTGCCTGCTATAGACTTAATTTGTTTCCTATTATATGTGGAGTAGTGCGTCGCATTCGGACGGTCGAATTTCGATCAATGAACATTCCTATGAGTACACGGTAGTGTAGCAGATCGACTAGTTTCGCAAATCCTGTACATATCATTAGATGAGCATTTTTTTGTGCTTCACCCCTATATTGCGACGGTGATTAGTTATGAACCAAGACTTGCCGTTTAGACATTTTATTGATCCTTATATAGTTGTGCGCCATATTCATTTCGTCAACTTTAATGCTCCCTTGAGCAACGATATTAGCTTTGAGCTTTATAACCATGTCACCAGACAGTATAGTTTTTTCTTGCTCATTTCTTGCACTATTGTCTGTTTTTTAGCCTACATCTAATGAGCGTAGTATGTGTTAACTGTATAAATGTGATTTTATCTTTGACAATTTCCCATAGATTTAACACCACTGTGTAACACAAGGGGTAATGCATTTCATTTGGAAGCAGCCACTAGTTGTATCCCAGCTATTTGTTTTAAAACCACCGATTAACCGATTGTATACTTCTAATTTTCATGTACACAGGCCTATTCGGCCATGTATCTGATGTCAGGTCCGACTATAAGCAGTATTGTTTGATTTGGATCGCATGAGCCATTGTCCATAGCCTTGCATTAACTCCTTTACAAGGATACCATTGAACCATGCTTTACTCTGGTTAATCAGGCCTTGCATTCTAGAAATAAGACGGGGCTGATCAATAGGCCCCGTCTTGCAGGGTCACGGGGCTGATTTTTGGCCATCGGGGCTGATTTCAAATTTCACCACATGACAATGTATTATTGGTCATATATCAACCAAACCTTTGTTTGGAAATAAATTTTATTTTGATGTCCAGTAGCCTACGCCTGTCCCATATACAATGCTCTACAAATTATTCTTGATTGTACAACATTCCCACCCACTTTAACATATTCTCCCAGGACATATCGCCCCCCCCCCACCCTCCCCTTTCACCCTCATAACATATATTCCCTCATATTTTCATATATTCAAAAGATCTTATAAGTACCGGTATCACCAAAAAAATAGAGGAATAAAAGAAAAACCCTCCATGTTGGTATTTTTATCTTTACTGGATCCAGCAAATCTTAATATTTCAACGACTTCTGCTGAAACCAGTTATTGTAGCCTACTGATATTGTAGAAATAAGAATTGCCAATAATGTGTTTTGACTGCTGTTTTCAATTACCACTAAAACGAGTATCGTTTTAATTTATTAACTTGATATGCAAAACAATATATTCCAAGGATTTCCCCTCAGGAATGATAAAATTTCCCTGTAAAATTTCATGGATTTTTAGTGAAAAATACAAAATTCCATGTGGAATTCCAGTGCCTTCCATAGGGGGAATGCACATATTTTCTGGAAAAGGCAGAAGAAAAAATTTGACATCTGGGGTTTTGTCCACTGGTGTTTTGTCCGTTGGTGTTTTGTCCACTGGGGTTTTGTCCGTATCCCATAAAATGAAATGGGAAATTATTTGAACATCATGGAGATCTGTACCAGCGCCTATCTAATTCGAGCAATTTGAGAAACGAGACTGGATCGTACAACGATTTGAACATGCCATTTCTAAAAAAATGAAGAATTATTGTGGGGGTTCATTGCAATGCATTCATAATAAAAGTCGGGAAATTTTGGATTTTTTAGCGGAGAAATGGTACCGGTCGGTTAGACTTTGACGGCGACTTGGACTGTGTCGTCGCCGATTTCGCTGAAAACGAAACCACTTGCAAATTACCGTGTCCACGAAACACTGCTTCAATAACACCATTTCAATCAGTTGATTTCTTTCGAAGTTGATGGAGAATATGTTTAAAATTGTCCTGATAAACATGATCAGGTCGACTGAACCGTAATCACGTTGCTGATTTCTCGATTCCCGACCTAGAAGTAGGTGCTTTATTTGCTGAAAAGATCGTCAACCGGCCGCCATGCCATGCTGCTCTACAGTCACGTCACACTTTACGGTATGCTGACACAACCACCTCGCTGGGGGTCTAATAACACCCCAGCCACCAGTCAGATTTTTGGACCGGATTCGGGGCCTTCGCGCACATCGCCGGCAGTGACATCATATGTAGTAAAATAGATGTTTAACGAAAATTTTGATTACTTTTCAAGTCTGCATAATACCTCCGTTGACCCAGCGTTAAAAAGAATTATCTGGAGATAATTTTCCCTGTTTATCTGGACAGAGCATATGAAAAGTAGTTCGCTCATGTGTAACACTAAAGGAGTTGTTTGGTCGGATTCAAACTGAACCGTGCGTTGGTTGGTTTCCCCTATACGTCATAGCAACGTAGTAAAGGTCAACTTCCGCTATTGGAGGCAGGGATGTTATTGGAGCCTGCGAAATGGAGCATGCGCTGTGGGGAGGTTGATGCTGACAGTGGTCGCGCCGCTTTATGGTTGTTGTTGTTGTAAAACGCAGCCTTCGTAGTGATTTCGTTGGAATTTGCTGATAAAATTATTAGACTCGCACGATTTATTTAGACTCGGTCGGGTATTTAAACCGGAAAATAGACATATTTTCTTTCTTGGCCCAAGCCCAAGCACAAGTCGTCAAGACAGAAGACACAGTACTAGGATTAGATTAATTTATTCCATGAAGATATGGGAATATATAGCCCCAGCAGGGACCCAAAGATACTGTCATTAGGTCCCACGTACATCCTAGCCACCATCGTCGTGTAGAAGCCCGAATCGTATAAACGATGATTTAGTTGTTCCTTACCATGCATTTTCCGATAAAACGTATCATGAACTAGTCCAAATCGTCCGAACAGCCAACATCTGTTGTCTTTTGGAGTGGATTTCGCCGCCTTTTGTACCAGTCGCCACTGAAAATTTCGAACAGCTTCGCCATGTTTGTTTCCACGCTGGAGTGTCAACTGCGCAAACGGTGACCGCAATAAGCACCATACACGCCACCGTTTGCGCAGTTGACACTCCGGCGTGGAAACAAACATGGCAGAGCTGTTTGAAATTTTCAGCGGCGACTGGTACAAAAGGCGGCGAAACCCACTCCAAAAGACAACAGATGTTGGCCGTTCGGACGATTCGGACTAGTTCATGATACGTTTTATCGGAAATGCATGGTAAGGAACAACTAAATCATTGTTTATACGATTCGGGCTTCTACACGACGATGGTGGCTAGGATGTACGTGGGACCTAATGAATGACAGTATCATTAGGTCCCTGCTGGGGCTAGGGAATATACTCACTGGACTGATTTGACGGGGCCGATGAATAATCCCCTCATGGGGAATGAATAAAAGTGCTCACAGGGTCGATCACGGGGCCGGGGCCGATCGGCCCCGCCAAAATGCAAGGCCTGGTTAATATTAACGATTTATATGCACATTAATGTATTTACTCACAACTATGTCACAAACAGATAGCAATTGTACTCCGTCCCATTTATTTTATAACCGGAGCCCTGCATCGTAGGATCATTCTCTTATGGATACTCAGGTGATGACGATCATTATGACCTGTGCGATATTTTGTTAGATACAATTCCAATCAATGATTATTTCCATCGTCACATTCATGTGTAGCGAGTCCTGAATTTTATCGGAGAGTGGAATAAGTTGTACTGCATCCCTAGAAGTGTAAAGGTGTTCTTTGTTAACGTTGCCTGCGAGTTTCGATCAATGAACATTCCTATGAGTACACTGTAGTGTAGCAGATAGAGTAGTATCGCAATCTTGTACATATCGTAGACGAGCGTTTTTTGTGCTTCACCCCTACATTTAGACGGTGATTAGTTATGAACCTAGACTTGCTGTTTAGACATTTTATTGATCCTTATATAATTATGCGCCATATCCATTTGGTAACCTTTAATGCTCCCTTGATCAACGATATTAGCTTTGAGCTTTATAACCATGTCACCAGGCAGTATAGTTTTTCTTTGCTCATTTTTGTCGGGTTAGGGTAAACCCTACATTAGTATCACTTTTCAGTTTTTCTTTTTTCTTCTGCACATGTGTAGTTTTGATCTCCTGCCCGGAGACTGTTCTCATTTGATGCCCCTTACAGCATTCACAACAGGCCTCGCACAAGCCATGCAATTCCAGGCGCTAAGAGTAAGAGGAAATATATATACAGAGTCCAGGGAAAATGAGTGGAAAAAGCTAAGTTATTCTCTGAAGTTCAGCGAAATTTATTGCGGAATAACAATCCAAACAGCCATGAAACGTGTTTGCTGGTGACCGAATTTCGCCAGATTGGAACGAGTTCAGACAGCTCATTTACATATTTTGTGTAGTCCATTGGTTGAACTAAACTCGTGACTGTTTCCCGCTGAATTAATATTCATATTCTGTGACGTGTATTGATCGAGGTCATAATGTCGACAGCTGGTTGGCTCACGCTCTTGACATCTGTACAATTTACGTATCAGAACAGTCGCCATTTGAACTGGTCAAATTGCAGTCGCCATTGTTCGTTGGTTTGGAATTTAGCTTTGGGCTAATTTTGCCGATGCCGGGAAAATGCAAATTTAGTGAACATTGGCTGAGACTGGATGATTATAACTGTGGTTGCCCCCTCACGGTGAGAGGACAGCAACGTACACGGTATGTCAAACAAATGTGGATCTGTCCAATATGGGCGATGGTCCTTTACGGAGCCATACAAAAATTACAGGATACACAAACTTTACACACATATTCTTGATGTTGTTCTATAACTATATGGCACTTTATGAATTATTATTACGAATATGAATTTTAATATTTTTGGACATTTTTCAATCTTTGGTAAGCTACCTTACAACAAAAGTTATGATTCATATATAGTGCAAGATCACAAAGATGATCTTCGCTTTAGATAGGGAATCGTCCTCAATGCATTTTTTATACACACAGCTGGTGGGGATAATTTTTGTCTAACAAGCACCAAATTGACCATTTGAATAAAGATAAAGAATAATCAAGAACTACAGACAAACACAACCAGACTTACAGTGGTTCAAACCTGCCGTATTTTGCACTTTTCGGTGCATTTACAGTCGATATTTTCTCTCCAAAATTCTCGTTGCAAAATTATGACACCTTTTTAACCAAAATCATATTTAGGCTTATTTGTTGGTCAAAATAGCTAAAATTGGTTTTGGTTAAAGGTGTCCTATTTTTGTAACGAGAAAATCCACACCGAAAAGTGCCTAAAAATATGCAAATAAGCCAACTTACGGTAAGTTCCCTAAGTATTCGTGACCGGAAGTGAATATCGCAGTCGTGAAAAACTGACCACTTCCGAATAGTTTGTGCAGGTCAGTTCAGAAAAACGGACGTTTTCGTAAATTAGAGTCCCCATATTAAATGCCCATACCGTTCGACAATGAA
Organism: Hanleya hanleyi; assembly: GCA_036873755.1. NCBI lineage: Eukaryota > Metazoa > Mollusca > Polyplacophora > Lepidopleurida > Hanleyidae > Hanleya > Hanleya hanleyi. The sequence continues at coordinate 22,362 of JAVTVY010014330.1, forward strand.
AGGTCACAATACGTCGACTGTGGTGTTTCTTCAATTTTGTGACATTTACTCCAGACAGCACTCTTAAATGATATAAGATCGACAACCACGAGACATTCACTATATTTTGTGTAGAATGACGCCTAATATACTTCGGCGAAGTTCAGTGGTATGAACACGTGTGGTCGAGGGGAAATCCCGAAGCAAAACCCGTGAAATGTTTGTTGTGCGTTTAGATTTGTCGGGCAATAATTCGCAATTGATCAAAGGATAAATAAAACATTATTTCTGCTCTTTAACCATTAAATTAGGTTCGAATAATTGACTGCAATGATTGGCTGACAATGAAGAGATAAGTTTCATCGGACGCCCGGCCAATTTAAAATCACATTTCGCGTATATCGTTTTATTAGTACATACGGGACAAGGGCATATTCTGTCACTTAGAACTTCTGATATTTTCTTTATTTTCTGTTCATGACATGCTTGAACTCTTGCAGAATTTTTTCACGACCGAGAAGACTAGGCACAACTATCCCAGTGACGTCAATGATGTTTACGTGAAAATATTTAACGATCTAAAGAAGAAACACAGATTATGTCATTTTCAGATTGAGAATCAAACCTAATAATTTATTGATTGCTCTGCATAGAGAAATATTGTGGAAGGGCTTTTCAAACTGTTTATGTCAATGAAACGAACAGCAAATTAAGCAAGCGCCCGGCACTATCTGAAGAGCCATATCAGGGCCAACTCGACTGAGACCCATATCAGGGCCAACTCGTCTGAGACGATATACAATCTTCCCAGCTGGAACGAGCTCATCCCGCCATGAATAGCGGGTAAACGAAAGACATGAATTGCTTGCCCAGTCTAACAATTCACTGTATTCCTTCGATCCTTTATTAACAAATGTATGAAAATACTTTCATAGAATTAGGTGGGGTCTGTAGACATGGAAGAATGAAAGTTTCAGCATGCCACGTGTTGGTTGTACATTTTCCCGCGATACGGAGTTGCAATAACATCACGTGATCAATACTTGGATAGCATGGCACGTGGGCCAAACTTTCGCTTGTACACGGTTCCCGCTTCATAATATATTCAGCCATCACAACCTCAATAAATTATGCCTTCGTAACAGTGAGATCTCGACTTTCATGAAAAATAAAAAAAATGGTTCAATCTGTTTCAGATGTAGATGTATTCTGGAATATTTCTGACGAAAGATAGATCGATAGATGATGATGACGAAACAGCCAAATGTGCAACCGTGTTTTTATCTAATATTACCTCATGGGTTCAGCAAAATTAATTCACATTTCAGACAGTATAATTTGGAGAATAAGTAGACAGAAAACCTATTAGTTTATTCCAACTTTTTTGTTTTTTTAACTTTTAATCTCAACCCACTATTCCGACCTCTGCTTCAGTTGCTATCAAATTACCGCCTATGATCTATCTTACGTGAACGTCTCTTCCGACATTCAACTGTTGTGTCAATAATCAAGTCAGAAGTGTAGTAATATCTTCACTAATAGTGTAAAAAACTCGCTCAAAAATATTGTTGAATACAAGAGCGCAAACTTCTTTCGGTAAAAAATCACCGCGAATTCCACGGCCGTAAAATATTCTGAATCGCCGCGTTCGTTGGAAATGATACGTTTCTAAATTATTTTTGTCTGAACAGTAAAAAATATGTTTTCAGTATCATAGCTGGGAATCTCAACATTCGTGTGTTCGGAAAAAAAAAATCCGAAGTCGGACCCAAACAAGCGTGTTTCTGGTTTTATGGTGAGGCGCACATGGGATATACAGTCGCCAAAATTAATGTAACTTGGGGTTGGGGTTGATCGTAAATCTCTGCCCCGCGACTAAGACAATCCGTGGTTCAAATGTCCGGTCAAACTTCAGCATTATATTTTTTTAAGACCGAATGAAACGTAACTTCCAGTTCTTCATTTTGATATTTTCAGTATAATATTGAATGTATGCTCTCTTCAACCGGCATTGTTTAATATCGCACATCCCCGTAAACCGGCAATATTCCCAATTTAATGACCATGAGAAATCGCTGTTTAAACATTGGATACATTTCGTTTGAGACATGATGAAAATCAACTTAGTTGTTACAGTTGGTTATGTTCAAAATGCTAAAAAAGTTTGCAAGGTTTGTCAAATACTAATTCTAATGAAACTCGTTGATCTGAAAGTTTTTCCATCGCACAACTACATAATATTATCAATCTCGCGACCACGATAAATAGGGGATTTTCGAATAGTTAGGACGGCGGCTTTTCCCGAATGGGCCGTTTTCGATTACTTAGGGAACAGTGTCACGTGACTTGGCGAAAAATACCCGTTTTCGAATTTACTTAGGGTCGCGAATACTTAGGGAACTTACCGTACCAACTTTAGTGAGCCATAAATCCGTGTTCGTGCATCTGCAGTCCTTCATTATTTCGGGTCTTATAATTCAGCATGAAGGCTGTACAAAATGGTCCATTTCATATCCCTTTGATAAAAGTGAAAGTTTGGCCCTTCAAACCGAACAGCTTGAGGACGATTCCCTATGTCAAGCGAACACCACCATTCTTCCCAAATATGGGACTAATAAACTCCTCTGATGCAAGTAAACCCCGACATCAGTACTTTAAATTATTTCGAATTATTTGTTGAGCGAATTCTAGAAAAACGCGAGTGTTCGAATTAAATGTCGCGCCGACTTTCACAGAGAATCCAAAATGGCGTACCGCTTCGCCGTGGTCATAGTGATCGTATTTATTACCGTGTATTAACTTTGATATCTCATCAGTTTCCATAAAATGCAGTGTATGATGTCAGAAAATCTCCTCTACCCTGATAAAGGCGTCTAATTTTATTCGAGGAAGTCGAGCATATTTATCGAGTGACAAGTTCAGCACGATCATGCAGATTTTTGAGCTGACGTCCGTAAATTCGCGTCCATAATAACATCGTAAAAGTAGGCCAAAACATTGAACGTATTCCTTCCTTTTTGTTCAGTATTAGCTATGATCTATATTATGAAACCTAACTGACATGGAATTGAATGAATATTCTGGAAATATAAAACTATACACATATTAGAGTATTCCATGTTCGAGTCGTTCGGTATGTCGACGTTGTTGTTGTGAACCCTGAAAATGAACCAACGGCAAATTTGTGTAGGATTGTATCACGAAGTTTTAGACAGATTAGCGGACTGTCATAGACTTTTTGGTCTTCACTGTGCATAATTTTACACACACCATCCAGGACTTGAATAAATATCCCGGACCTATGACACGAAATTAATGTTGAATTAACGGCGGATTGTACAAGAGAACCGAGTGTCAGTCGGCAATACACGTTTCGATTGGTTTGTTTCAAGTATGAGAATATCTATTACGGTACCGGTACTGTAACAGTTTACTAAAAGTAAAAGTCGAAGTATGATATCGTTCTGAATATTAATTAATTACTGGTATGTTCTCATCTCCGAAACTTTACCTAATGCCATTTAAATGTTTCTCAAATTTGTTTAGCATATAGAGTAATGGAATGACAATAGCGATGTTTTGATTCTTAGTGTAAAAATGCGCGGTGTAATTCCAAAGAATTTTTGATTGCTGGAATTTTGGTAAGTTGGTGGGTATTCGTAAGAAATATTTTCATTCACAATAAAATATTTATCAAAACCGGAAAGAGTAAGTCTTTATGATAACTATATTTGAACAAAACAGAGCACATGCAGAGATGATTGTTGTCGGCGCTTCACATCGCAAAATTTGTTTGTGTCCCCTGGTGGGAAAACTGACGTTTGTCAACTGTGTGATTTCCTGTCTATGTTTCATTAAACGATAGATGCAATCAAAACCAAGATATAAGTTTGAATGAGGTATTGTGAAATTTACAGGACGAACAAGGGCCACACATTAACACACAAACCCATAATACTGCAGCGTTAATTTAGAACCCCTTTCAATTGCCTCTTGCTGGTGAATCGCGCATCCTCACCCAGAGCTGAATTTGGGCTTCCGAAGGGACAAGGTATTCCCCAGGCAGTCAATTCAATGTTATTACACACGATCTCATTTGCATATGAATAAGTGTCATTTCCAGTCTGGGTGAAACTTGCATGCTGCACGTGGACTCTCCTATTTCACTATATATTTCATGCTGTTCAGATTCTCTCCACTGGAAACTAAAACATCTTGTCACCCCTATCCTGACTTTGGATTCTTCCATTTTATGTGGTTTTCTCTGGAGGACAAGCTGTGCTGAATGGGAAATAGCTGGACAGGCTAAAAATAAACTAAACACTTCATTAGTAAGCTATCCCGGTACTCAAAACAATGTAGCCATTGACAATTTAAATATCAAAGGAGACCTGCAGCAAATGCCATTCATGTGGAGGCTTGGTGTTTCAGTAGGAAATTGAGGGGCACTGATGGGGTATACTATTATGTCGTGCGATGTGAACACATCGTTTCAAGTTTGTTTCCTATACAGTGAACCTTAATAATGATAATAATAAAAATACGGCCTCTTTCACGAACATGCTATTAGATATTGTATTGTATGTTGAGTATTATTAGAAGGGAGAAAAATCAGAGAACCTGATGAAGAATGCAAGACGAGTCAGATCGATCACCGTAATTCTGTAGGTTTGTTTACGGTCAAATATACTTACCACATGGGGTCTGCGTAAATACCTCACCTTGTCGTGTGGATAATAACACGGGCGTATGGACTGTTAGGGGGAGGGAGGGGGGAATGGATGTTCTGAAAGAAAAAAGGAAACCCTTTCACCATTGTTTGTGATCTTCCAGGCTTGTCGATACGTTGTCATGCACAAACAAGTGATGCTCGAGAATTGTAGTCCAGATTTTTTATTTTTAGAAATTTTTATTGATCAAAATACTAAAATAAAATCAACGTTAAATGTACATCCTTTCGTGATGGCTCATTTTTGACGTCAAATAATGGTCGTTTGATTGTCCACTTTACCTGAAAATATAACGAATAGCATACAGCATACCGAAAGGTTAAATCGCATCTTGCTTTCCCCAAACGAAGAATTCAGTTGCTGTGAAGAAATCTGATGCAATTCACCAGCACACACGTTACAACTTGATATCTCAGCGGGAACGTCACCCGACAAAGTTTGAACTCTGCTCCCTTCCAGTGCCTCCTTTGAACACGGCCCAAGTGCTTCCCATACGAATAATACAGGGCAGGTTGGGCAGGTAAATGGGAGACAGCAAGGGGTTTAGCATATATGACAAACAAATATATTAACGTTGAAGATCTCTCAAATTTGTTACTTAAAATAATGTGTGTTTTTCAAATAAAGGAATGCTGGTTTAAAGAAAGATATCTGATATACGAACGCTGGAAACTGAAGAATGATTCAATAGCGGGCCGTGTGCAGACACTCGACCACGTGCGGGGACTACCGTATATATTTTTCCCGACTGCGGCGAAACGCGATCAAGTTAGGATAAAATTACAGGACTGCGGAGTTAATTGAATCAATTTTTTTCCTTATAGACTGTAAGTAATAGTAACTCAGTCGGATTATATTGTACCATTCCCTGTTGTTTCTCTGCGCTTACAAATAATAGCATACGCAGATATACTATACGAGATTCTAGTAACATATTCACTTTACTTTCATCGGCACGAACTCCGTGGCGAAAACAGGAGTGTTCGAATTTATTGTTTCACGGATATTGAAAATGCTCCCGTGTTCGTTTTATTAGGATGGACAAAATCACGACAGCGGAAAAATCGGCCGTTTTCGAATTAAATTTAGAAGGTGAATTAATAGGGAAATTACCGTACATCATATTGATATTGTCTGTCTCCACAACAAGTGCTATTTGTACTCGCACTAATATTTGCGACTGTAAATTATATTCTTGCACAACAAGGTCACCCAATGTGGCAGTTCCAGTAACTTTGTTGTTGAATACCTTGTCAACTGAAATACCCCTAATTTTTATTTCCTCTTTGGGGCACCTCAACTAGATATTGTCATATCTAGTCTCATTTTTTGGGCATAACTATATGTCCCCAAAGATGTTTCATAAGGCTATCGAGTGCATAGTAATATCATATAGGGAGCAAGCTCATTAAGTAATTGGTATGTAATGCTTATGTTGGTTCACACACTTTCATATCTCTGTATAAAGTATGTTAACTCAGTATATGATCCATTCACGCAGCAACTATCTGCATTCACACACTATCCATTCACACGACAGCCATTCACACAGCATTCACGGCAGCCATTCACATGGTCAGTCATTCGCAATGAGCAATTCATTTCACTTGGCCAGTCATTCACGGTGAGCAGTTCACAGGTATAAGCCATTCGGGCACACCCATTCACATGCCATTCAGGGGAAAGCCACTCGGGCACACCCATTCACATGCTATTCGGGCGAAAGCCATTCGAGCACACCCATTCACATGCCATTCGGGCGTAAGCCATTCGGGCACACCCATTCACATGCCATTCGGGCGAAAGCCATTCAGCCACACCCATTCACTTGGTGAGCCATTCACTGGCGTAAGCCAATCGGGCGTAAGCCAACATGGCCGGCTTATGCCAATCGGGCGTAAGCCAACATGGTTTATGCCAATCGGGCGAAAGCCAATCGGGCACATCCATTCACATGCCATTCAGGCGAAAGCCACTCGGGCACACCCATTCACATGCTATTCGGGCGAAAGCCATTCGAGCACACCCATTCACATGCCATTCGGGCGTAAGCCATTCGGACACACCCTTTCACATGCCATTCGGGCGAAAGCCATTCGGGCACACCCATTCACTTGGTGAGCCATTCACGGGCGAAAGCCAATCGGGCACACCCATTCACATGGTGAGCCATTCACTGGCAAGCCATTCACTGGCAAGCCAATCGGGCGTAAGCCAACATGGCTTACGCCAATCGGGCGTAAGCCAACATGGTTTACGCCAATCGGGCGTAAGCCAATCGGGCATAAGCCAATCGGCGTAAGCCAACATGGCTTACGCCAATCGGGCATAAGCCAACATGGTTTATGCCAATCGGGCGAAAGTCATTCGGGCACACCCATTCACTTGATGAGCCATTCACGGGCGAAAGCCAATCGGGCACACCCATTCACATGGTGAGCCATTCACTGGCGTAAGCCAATCGGGTGTAAGCCAACATGGTTTACGCCAATCGGGCGAAAGCCAATCGGGCACATCCATTCACCATCATCCATTCACATGGTGAGCCAATCGGGCGTAAGCCAATCGGGCATAAGCCAACATGGCTTACGCCAATCGGGCATAAGCCAACATGGTTTATTCCAATCGGGCGAAAGCCAATCGGGCACATCCATTCACATGGTGAGCCAATCGGGCGAAAGCCAATCGACACCAACTGGCAGCTTAGTCTGACCCATTTGTTGGCCAAATAAATATATTTTATTAATCTATACCGGTGTTTCTGTGTTGTTTATAAATAGACATCTTAGCATTTTCCAATATTCTAATTTCTATAACTTTTCCATATCTTTTTTAAATCTCATTCAATCAACTAGGACAGGACTTCTGTTTAACTGTTCCAGACCAACCATTTACATACCTTAGTAACAAACGCATCGGCAGCTGACAAATTATTCTTCTTCAGCTGGTCACGGACAGCCTGAACGAGTCTGGGGTCGTAACCATGAAAACTGTCGCTGGAGCATGTCGCAGAGGGGAAGACATCCCGAAGAATGTTCCGCAGTCTCAGTTTGTCATCTTCGTTGTTCATCCTAGGTACAACGATATGCGTAATGGCGTGCACGAGGCAGTATTCCTCTCTGCTACGTACACTCTGAGTCTGCACGATATCAGCAACACTTCCTGTTAAACCCAACAATAAAAGCATCTGAACACAGGGATGAAATGATATATAATTACTTTTTCAAATAATGTAAGAAAAAAATACAGCAAGTGGACGACAGTTTCCACATTACTTAGAACATGAAAAAGTTCACTGATCGTAAGATTTTCCAGAAGAGAGAGAGAGGGGGGGGGGGGGGGAAATCTAGGGAATCTGCCCATCTTGGGGCTCCGGTCCCTGTAGCTTGTGGCAAGTCAGGGCACTGAACCCTTGACTAATGATGTGACTCGCTAAATAGGCAGGTGAGTGCTAATCAGAGAGATCAAAATGTATGAACCTGTATAATACTGGGTTCAATTCTGTATAATACTGGGTTCAATTCTGTATTACTGGGTTCAATTCTGTATAATACTGGGTTCAATTCTGTATTACTGGGTTCAATTCAGCTGCAAGAATGTACTGGGTTTGGACCAGTGTGCATTTCTCTTCGTTTATAAGCTTAATTTTAGTGCACTAGTCTCATAGTTATGAACAACAGGAATGTTATTTGTGGCTCTACCATGGGTCACATGAGACAGCTATTTGTCACTTTATATACGGAGGGTTCCACCTCTTAACTTGAGTATTGAAGTACATCTCAAAGATAGCTCAAAGTTCACAGATAGATACCTAACTCTACTCAATTCCATGTGGCAGCATAGTAAGGTCACTGGGGGTCAAGGTTTATCGTGGCGGATTAGTTTACAGCAATCCTGCTCTCTAAAACAGTAGAATGGAGGTATAAAACGTCTTTTTTCCTCAATAAATCAGTTTATGTAATGAATTCAGCAAAATCCTCATGAGGCGCACACAAACATCAAATTGAAGTTAAATAATAAATTGTCATCTGTAATTTGCATAATAATGTCATGCTATTGAAACAAAATTGACTTGTTCTTCAAATGGCAAATTAATTTTGGGCCATGGAACAATATATAGATTAATGTGCGTGAGTGTTGGAGCCCTGGTTAAGAAGGAATCAAAGTTATTGAGCAAAAATGATCTTTTTTACCTCCATTTTAGAGAGTGGGATCTCCCTAAGCTGCTTACCTTCTGTCTCCTCTATTATAGTGGATTGTATCTCTCTGTCTAGGGCTCGCTCAGCCTTCTTCAGAGCAGCCATACTGATAACAGCTTTCAGCATTCTAATGGTGATCTTGTTCTCCTCCTTTCTAGGGAGCTAATACAAGTGAGAAAATGATAGGAAGCAAAGAATGTTAATTAGCTGGGCTGGAGGAAATTTGACCAAAATATGCTGATCCCTTGAAAGCTATTCCCATAAGCTCTTGTCAAAAAATATATATTTATCAGGTTTTTTGTTTTGTTTTACGCTTCCTTCTAAAGTCACCAAATCAATTCTGCAATTTTTTTGTTTCGTTCGGTTTTATGAAAGAGAAAATATGTAAAGAAAAATATATTAAAGAAATTATTGTGAATTTGTTCCACTTTCCCACAGAATAACTCTTACTTTTATCACTTCTGGTCACAATTCATGGGGAGACAACTGTGCACTGTCCAGCAGAACAGGTGGTATTGGCAATGTAATATATGTGAATAACTAAGACCAGGGGTTTTTCTAGCCGTTTTTTCGTCGTGGTTACCACGATGAAAAACAATATATATTGAGTTTTGCAGAAAAATTTCAAATTGAGTTTTGATAAAAAAAATTGAGTTTTGCAATTGTTGCCGTTTGTGCGCGAAGCGCACAAAAAAAAATTGAGTTTTCCCACAACATACCAGTTGTCAGTTGATAGGTTGTTTCGCATGACCCGCCCGCATCAATATTTTGGAAATAAATAATGCCGCATGTATTTTAATTATCAGTAGTTATTGTTCGTAAAAGAAATAAGTAAGCAAATCTAAGTAAAACGAATGAACCTTCACAGCGCGAGTCAGCGCGAAGGCGACTGAAGAGCCGCCATCTTGGTTCACATTCTTGGGGAAAGCCGTATTTCAAAAAGAGGCACAGTCCTTTTCCAGCGAGGATTCCCTCGTGTCAAGCACGTGGCAGTTTTAACTCTGGCACTTTTGACGATCGCGTACCAAAGCCATCGTGGTTTTAGTTTATGGATCAGACTTTGTTTACTCATCAACCAATTCATTTAACCATCCATTTATCTGATGAAATGCTTTTGAGCGAAGTGGTCGAGCGCTTCACGTCTTCACTCCCGACAACAACAACACAGACTGTCGATCAATATTATACTCGTAGCTTGAAGACGACGGACATACAAAATTCGTCGCCGTGGACAGAGAATCCATATCTTCAATCAGTGTAAAAGAAATAAAAGAAGATTTCAATAAGAGGGGACTCCTGATGTTGAAAATTCGGGTAATAAATTCTGCAGTTATCTTTAATATTGATCACAAGTAAGAGTTTTTTCCCAACCTGTAACCATCTCGGTCATCTATACGCGGTAAGACTGACCCTGGGATCGTATGTATCCATTTTCAGCCTACTTTCGGCAAATGCGGGAGGGAATTTCCAGAAATCAATACCACGTGACTTCGTCAGCCAATCAGCAAAAGTCTACCGACATAACCCTAACGTAACTCGCCATTTTCGAATCATGTGATGCCCTACTTGTTCAAAATTACAGATCCACCACACCTCTTGTATGATAGGAAAGTCATTCATACCTATATATTTTGTAATCCCAGGCAATATCTGTTTCAGAAGTGGCATGAATACCTGTAATTTATCAGATTTCTTGAGTCTGTTCTCCGCCGGATGAAGGCCGAACAGAATCCGGTAAAACACCGGATATCGCTCCGCAATGATGGAGACACACGATTCGCAAGCCATCTTATGGATGGCGAAGTGTACGCAAATGAGTTTTTTCCCTTGATTTCTGTTTACACAATGTGTGTGCATTTGAGTTTTACTGTCTACCATAATTATTTACATAATGTTTCAATTAAAATCAAGCAAACTTAAAATGTCTCTTTAGAGAATAATTATTTCATAAATATTTTTTTTCTGGCGACATTTATGAGAGATTTCAGAGTGTATAAATCTGTACAATAGGAATGTTGCCAGGTTGTATATTCGATCAGTCTTCTCTGTTAACGGTAAAAAATTTAGCTTCAATAATTAATAATTATAGCATCTAGCATGTATGTTTTAATTAGCATGAGGACATGCTAAACAACCTATGGTTTCTAAAGAAGTGTCATAAACATATGATCAAACATATGACCAACCTCAGTTCTGTAATTGGTGCGATGAAAAAGTTGGAAAAATTGAGTTTCATCATTTTTTTTATGAAAAAGGCAAAAATATTGAGTATTGTAGATTTCTTTGCGCGCCGTAGGCGCGAACAAAAATTGAGTTTTCAAAATTTTGAAATTGAGTTTATGAACAATTTTGGGCTAGAATAACCCCTGTAAGACTTCACTGAGTAAGGGGAGATCACTTATGGTCACAATTAAAGGGTAGATAACTGTGTTCAGAACAACTGTTCAACTAGCAGAACATATGGTGTTGACAACTTGATATGATATGTGTAGTTAAGATTTTGCATGCCAAGATAATTTATGATCACAATGAAGGGGGAGACAACTTTTAGAACAGGTGATATTGACTTGGCAGATGTGTAAGAAACACATACAAAAGCATGAAGAAAACATAATGAGAAAATATATTCTGTGACCTTCGGCATTCTCGCTTGGTTTTAAACCCCTGAAAAACAGAATCATTTCAAAAGGAAGTTCTTGTCCTAAGCACAATCATTCTATACAGGTTCACCATAGAAAAATATCAGTCCGCACCACAATCCACATAATTACCTGTGTGGACAGCATATCGAGAAATAGGCTGAGTTTATTGGTCCAGTCTTTGAACTCTTCAAATCCTCGAGAGCACAGCAGCATCTCTACAATTCTACGAGTATCAACCAGAACCATAGCACAGGGCCGGAGCAAGATCTGGAATGAAAAGAGAACCGGACATCCAGGTCTTAATCTTCTCCGATGAAATTTAAAGAGAAAGGATTGAAGTCCAATCAGGTATTTAAATTTTTAACATCAGTCATAACAAATTTCATTTTTTCAAATCTGCATTTTTTGTTGTTCTTTCCTCGACACATCTCTTACTCCGTAAGTTTGCTAAAATACAAAATTTGTTTTGAAGACAAGGTCAGATGTTTATTAACAAGGACATAAACTATAATCATCTCAGTGAAGACTGACATTTCATTGGTCCAATTTTACAGGTCAGAGGTCAAGCATTGGAGAAGTAACATTGAGGAGTAGTTGGTGTATAAGTTAGAGTACCCAGAGTTGCTGTGGTAGAGTTGTTCTGTACATTGGGGTGTCAGAGTTGAGAGTCATGAAGCAGCCATAGTTGGCATAAGCCAGCATCAGTTTCCCGTTGAACATCACGTTTCCTAGGTACCAAGTATGGTATGACATCTCCTGACCCAGTTTACTGTAATCAGGCGGTGATTTCTTACGCGAGAACTTGATGTGCTCTAGAACAAATATGAAACAGGATACAGAATTATCCATTGATCAAACGTAATTATGGTTGTCACACAGGACTGTCTTGATGTAAATCAAAATATTTATGTATTCATTCAATGACTTTGAGATCAAGCAACAACGAATCTCTTGAATAATGCTATGAGTGTCTGACATTCTTTCGCTTTCTTTCACTTTCTTTCACAGCCTTTAAACCAAGAACATATCGTATAATGTGCTTTTTTTTTATACTTCGATGTTGGACAAAGTTTACCTTAGAAGAGTGGCGGTGGTTTGTTACTCTTGTAGCGTCCAGATTCCTGTATGAGAATCTCTTTCTCTATGGAGTGTCGTCGACCCTCTCTTTCTTCCACCCAGGTATCCTCAAAATATGTGGAGAGGCCCTTCTCCTGTTTAACAAAAACACTTAGTGCTGAAATGGTTATAATGAATTGTTTAATAATTCGATCACAGAGATAATTTTTCCACTATAAAATCAATCAGAGGGCGATCAAATTAATTAGAACAGTAAGGGCTGGTTCCATTTAAAAAGGAGGAAGGTACTCATTATATTATTCTATGGGTCATGGGAGGAAATTCCCTTCAATCCATGTTACAACATTGGGAAGGTCAATAAAATTTCTATGGGTGGTGGGGTATAATTCAAAGCTGCCTTCCGCCCCTCCCATACCTTTTTAAATGGAACAGCCCTAAGTTAAATTGGTCCATAATAATGCAGAAATACAATACGTAATCCAATATATCACCGAGTTACTGATTTAATTTTGTCCACGTCGGCTTATATATTCTACTTTTCGAAAGATCGAATAAACCAACCAGCTATCAAGGTAACAGGAAATATAATTTTGAGATGCATGGTTGTTTCTGAGACTGTTCATTACCCATGAGTCTATCTTTCACATGAAAGTCACGAGACATTGGAGAACCATAGTCTGTCTGGGTACAACAATGAATCAATACAGGAGACGTCCAGTATTATAAAGGTCTTAAAGTGTAACTGTAGCACTTGTGTAAGCGTATGTCATATTCAAGATAACGATGAGAATAAAAACAATGTAGTGAAGTTTTCTCCAAACAGCTCACTTATATTCTGTCTCGGAGGACTCAAAGGCAGCTTTCTACAGTGGAAGAGAAATCTGCCCTGCCACTTTTGACGTCAGAGATGACGTTAACGATGTCATACTTTCAGCATCCTGGGACGTCACGGCAATGCAGAGAATTTTTTGTAACAATGTTGCATTGAGACGTGGTCATCGCTCCATAATAATGTCACAAGTTCTGACATGCTTGTGGCACTGTCCACTACAATAACATTAAACACTGAAATTGTTCAAATTAAAGTCTTAAAACAAAAAAAAACAGGGTATAAATTCTATAATTTGGAAGATAATTCTATAATCTTGGATTTGATGTAAACTTGCAAAAGTACCACAGTATGTTACACTTTAACAATGGAGACTTACATGGGAGATCACCCTACCAATTAAAGTACTTACATTGAATCCATGAGGCACCGTGTTCTGCCTCTCCAAGACTGGGGCTTTCTCGCCTGGTGGCAAGGGGTGGAGAGTGGTCAGAGAGTTGCGACGGATCACCTTGTCTGTCACTCCTGGTTTCTGGGAACAAAAAAACAATGTTTTATTAATAGATAATCGCGATATGCAATTAACTACAAATACTAAAATTTATAACTATTTTCTCCTGGATGAAAAAAAGCTAAAGGAACAAAGCTGCAAATAATGATGTTAGAATGCTGGTGCTGGTTATCTTGTGTAGCAAATGGAAATCAAAGTTAATGGAATAATTTGCAAAAAATAATAAACAATATGTAAATTTATAATATTACAATAAAAAATAAGGTCAAAACAATTAAAAACAGAAGTGACACATGGACTAGTTTTAGGATTGACACCACATAATTGATAAACCTCATCAATGATTTGAAAATAAACACAAATAATATACATGTAATGTTGAGCTCAAGAATGAAGAAATGTTAAAAAGAAAAGCTGGACTCTTGATATACATGTATATCTACTGCAGAATGGGAAATGAGAAGAAAAAAATAAGAACATTCCAGACCAGAGGTACACAGCAGAATGAGTTTGTGGTCTTTCACACAGCAGCATTTAGAGCTGGAACACTTTCCAAATAACAGTTTGCCAGTTACACATTTCCCAGCTGCAATAAGTTTTACGCCTTTGGAAAAGATAATGGCCATCACTGTTCTGCATAAGTACAGGTCACAGGAAATGGAAGAAAGCATTCATATACTATATAAGGGTCACCAATTTGAAGAGCGATGCAAAACTTATAAAAAGCATGACCGGTGAGGTTATACATTGTACAGCAGGGGGAAAACAGCATTATATGGCATTAAATGGGTAGGCTGAGAATATCAATCTAGTGAAACCTGCGAATACTGACCATGCTTGGGACCAGATTATAATTACAAGCGTCTAGTCCGTCATTCATAATCCAGCCGTGTCCATTAGAGAATATCCGCGTCCATAATCCAAAGACCTATTCCATTTTCCACATAACAGTATTAGCACCAAATTCAAAAAGACAATCATAGTATACATAAACATAGGCTTGTTTCATGCAAGAGAGAAGCGGTCAACAGTTTTCAATGATGCCGGCAAGACATCATGATGTTCCAAAAATATCAAATCCGTATCGCTGATCAGTATTCTTAATCCATAATATTTGTTATAGAGTCGTCATCTAAAAAAAAGATGTATCTCAGTCACGCTTTGATTGTGACTGTTCATATGAGTACATGGGTTCATACGGCCCCTATGTCGCTTTTGACAAGGTTCTGGTTTATCAAGGTTCAAAATACTTCGAATTTAAGTATTGGGACCATGGATGATATCGGTATTTAGAAGTTGTTTGCATGGTTTACCCAGGTGCCAGTATTCACAGGTTCCAGTGTAATAGGAATCTGTATTGATGATGACCTGGGGAATGGGTAGAACATGAGGTTGTTTATGACAGAGGAGGAGGG
Source organism: Hanleya hanleyi (assembly GCA_036873755.1). Taxonomy (NCBI): domain Eukaryota; kingdom Metazoa; phylum Mollusca; class Polyplacophora; order Lepidopleurida; family Hanleyidae; genus Hanleya; species Hanleya hanleyi. Next base: position 37,744 of record JAVTVY010014330.1, read on the forward strand.
ATAGCAGCGGGGACGCAAGCAAATTTGCAGTTAGGAGTAAAACTTACCCTAGTGTCAGGCCTTGATTGGTGACTTGAGAGTCCATGGCCGGTCAGCTGACTTATTTCTTCCTTCTTAGATGATCATGTAGTATGTGAAACAATGATATGACTGAGATGAGATGAGATGATACAGCAAGATGGCTGCCTTGCTGCGATGATGACAATTTTGCCCCCCCCACCTCTTTTTTGAAATTACTTGACCACGTGCTGGGCAGCCACCAGTGGCCCAAGCGTGGTCACACTATCTGATTGCACTGACATATCTCTCAGATAGAAATTTGTGAACGTGGAGTTTGCTGTCCAGGCACAAGACTGGACAATGTCATTGAGAGACAAGTTCTTCTATAAAGGCCATGACGTAGCAATGGCACGAATCTCATGAGAAGAAGAAGTAGACAGTAGCGGGGGAGCGTCAATGGCCAATTGACAAATTTAGACAATTTTTCATCTACTCAATTTAAAATATTGTAAAACTCAATTTTTTTGCGCTCAATGTTGGGGGTTTTTTCATCTAAAAAATGATAAAACTCAATTTTTATTTTGTTTTAATCGTAGAATGTAAAAAAAGGTTGTGTCAAAGCTTGGCATGTTATTCTTGGCTTGTTTTTCTTAAATTTTCCAATTGGATGCCACTAATGGCATCAATGTAGTTTTGCACTGGAATGCCACTTATGCAATCAATTTGGTTGTAGGTTGAATTAGATGAAACTGACACCCAACACTGCAAGTTTTTGGACTAATCTTGTCATCATCTAGCTATTCGGATGTCCTAATTATCTGAATCGAAATTTCACAAAATTTTGAAAGACTGGTGAAACTGCATAGGCAGCTGCTCTCTGGAAATTACGAAATCTGGGACAAACAAAGTTGAGGTTGGAAATAAATGATGGATGATGGCCCCACAGGGCATGAAAGGTTTTTTTCTACCTGTCCCACCCAAAATTTACTTGTACACTAATTTTGTCAAAATTATATGCTGATCGATTTATGTTTAAACGATAAATGCACCGAGGCATTTGATAAGAAAACTATCCATTGTTGTCCTGAGGATTTTATTTTTAATGCCCAGTCCCGCAAACTTTCTTGAGTTTCAAAATGTTTTTATTACCTCATGTAGTAAGAAAACACAATGACAAATAATTCATTAATTAATTTTGATAATTGTTAGGCAAATGATAAATAATTACTTTCACTGGTCAAATGATAAATAATTAAACCTATTATTAAGAAAAAACAAAAACACAGTCTAGCTTTCCCCAGAAGCCTATCATTCATTTTCATTTCCAATTTGTTTTTGGAAATGTCACATTATCAGGCACAATGCCGGAAGCACAGATATGTATGAAGTTATTAGCATTTTATGTTCACAGAATATATATATTGAGAAACACGACACAAACAACCTCATGTTGTTTGGTTACAGCATCGCCCCTGTCAGGCTATTAGAAAACATTCGCTAGATCAGCTTCAGATCACTAAATGATATGGTAACATTGGAATTCTTTGGCAGTAGACAAAGAATGGAATTTGTTTCAGTAAACCTTGCGCATTTTCCTTTGTCAGCTTTGCTGACGCAATGCGTACAGTTTGACAGGCATCCGTCGATAACCTTCTTTTACTCGTTTGTCTAACATCTGAGTGTGGGTTCCCGATCTGTTCACCATGACCATTGACCTGAAGAATATCCGTGACTTGAAATATACCTCGGCGACTGGCGATCTCCAATGGTCTCTCCAGCGGTGAAAGCAAATATGGAGCGTTGAGGTCTAATGGAACGTCGACGCTTGCCGAAGTACAACTAGGCTAAATTTATTTTTAGCTCTAAAGCATATGGCATGCTCTCAGCAAAAGTTTTGACATCGATTAACAACAAGTTTTTCTCGCTTCGGGCGTTAGTAAAGATCAACGCCTATGAATCCCTGCAATGTTTCACCCATCGCAAGTGACAGGTAGAATTTTTTCCTACCTGTCACTGGTAAATTCTACGTGTCCGCGACAAGATGGCCACCAAGGTTTCCGCCCAAGAACTGTCATTTATCGTAAGTCTATTGATGCATCGATGATGTATATCAAATTTTACATCGAGCACTTGAACGGTATCAGAGATCATTAATGATTTTGCCTTCCCGACACTCAGAGGAACTGATGTGGTTATACATTGAGGGTCTCTTGATACATCGATGCTGTATACCAAGTTTTGTATAGAACACTTGAATGGTATCAAAGATATATATCATTGAAGATTTTGCATAAATTAAAGATGGCCGCCAAGGTTTCCACCGAATCAGGGAAACTGGTTTGGTCATTCCTTTGAAGTTTCTTGATGCATCGATGATCTATACTAAGTTTCAAACTAAAAAGTGGAATGGTACACCATTAATGATTTTGCATAAATTAAAGATGGCCGCCCATCCTTCCCGACACTCAGAGGAACTGATGTGGTTATACATTGAGGGTCTCTTGATACATCGATGCTGTATACCAAGTTTCGTATAGAACACTTGAATGGTGTCAAATATATATATCATTGAAGATTTTGCATAAATTAAAGATGGCCGCCAAGGTTTTTACCGAATCAGGGAAACTGGTTTGGTCATTCCTTTGAAGTTTCTTGATGCATCGATGATCTATACTAAGTTTCAAACTAAAAAGTGGAATGGTACCTGAGATACACAAGATTAATGGTTTCGCATAAATTAAATATGGCCGCCAAAGTTTCCAACCAATCAGGTCCAGATTCAATAGGGTTCTAGGTCATGGGCATATAGATGTGCAGTGCAAGTTTGGTGTGCCTAGGGTAAGTCTTTCTAAAGATATCTTGGTAACGAGAAAGCTGTGATGATTTTGCATAAATTAAAGACGGCCGCCAAAGTTTCCAACCAATCAGGTCCAGATTCAATAGGGTTCTGGGGCACGAGCATATGGATGTGCAATGCAAGTTTGGTGTGCCTACGGTAAGTCGTTCTAAAGATATCTTGGTAACGAGAAAGGTGTGACGGACGGACGGACGGACAGACGGACAGACGGACAGACGTACATGACGACAATACCCTTCGGCCAAATTTTGGCCGAGGGGTAAAAACAACAGTTCTGAGAACCCCAACATCTCGCCTTGTGGGATCAACCGGCGAAGCTGCAGCAGTATTAAAAGCATACATGAGGAGCGAGCAATACCATCTGGAATAGATTATCTGGTACAGACAATAACATCAGTCACATGTGGGATTACTGTCAGATAGGTCAAATTCGTGTCGGATGGATAGGTCAGTGTTGTGTGATTACTGCTGCATAGGGCAGTCAGGTGAGGTTACTGCTGGTTAGGTCAATCTCGTGTAGGATGGATAGGTCAGTGCCGTGGGATTACTGCGGCATAGGGCAGTCCAGTGTGAGATTACTGCTGGTTAGGTCACTCCCATGCAAGGATAGGCCAGTGCCGTAGGATGGATAGGTCAGTGCCGTGGGATTATTGCGGCATAGGGAAGTCCAGTGTGAGATTACCAGTCCTGAATTTAGGGAGTGCTGATGGTAACCTCTCACTAGGTTACCATGAAATCTACATTGGTAACCTCGGAAACCTGTTGCATAATTATTAACCTAATGTCATATTATTAGTCAAAATTATGGGGACCTGAAAATAGCTTACCACTATTTTTCATATGGCAACCTCCAGGCAACCTGAAAAAAAAGGTTACCAGCTTAAATTGAGGCCTGATTACTGCTGGTTAGGTCAGTCCCATGCAAGTTTACTGCTGGATAGGCCAGTCCAGTGTAGGATTACTGCTTGATGGGCTAGTCACAAGTGGAATTACTGCTGGATAGGCCAGTCCTGTGGGCAAGACAGGATCCTTGTTCACTCTCAATTCATTTTTCCTTTTTCTTTTCTTTTTTAACTCATTCACTACCGAGCTTCGTTTCTGGCCTCAGTACCAGTAGCTCCACAGCTGAATGCTCAATGCGTGCAGGGCACGAACATCCATCACAGAAACTGTCGACCAAAAGTTCATTTCAAAAATATTTTGTTTATGAAAGTGAATAAAATTTGAAACTTTATATCTCCATGAAATACACAAAAATCAGAAATTGTGTTTGTGTTTATATTTTTATAATTATACATGAAATTATGCATGCAAACTTCATGAAAACGTTTTTATCTGTTTGAAAAAATGCTTCAACAAAAATAACATCGAAATTGTCATGGTCTGCTTTCAGATGTACGTAATCTCTGGCTGGTAAAATTGATAGCTGATTTTAGTATACATTCCCTGGATAAAGATGATAATAAGATGATTTATTTCATCCACATATTACTTATAAATTAAAGTTTTGATCTAGTAGAAATTTTCGTTGATAGTGATGATATTACGCGCAAAATAATGAAGTAGAAATTTTTTTTCTCGTCTGATTCAATCGCGTCCATGCTCCGTTTCCCTGAACCGATTTCAATGAATGATGTAGCATTGTAAAGCCCATTCATTCAGCTTTCTTCTTGTAGTACAATCACCATCAGATGGCCAGTGAAACAAAAGATTTGATTGGATTGAAAAAGGATGTTCAGAAACGATCTTTCTGATAAGCCCCCTGCTTTGAGCAAGTGGATTGGATAAGAGCGTTCATGTGACAAGGCGAGCCAATCGGGTTGTGTCATTCACCGCGGGTTTCGTTTGGAGAAATCAAAACAGTAATGATGGAGCAAAATTCTGACAAGTTGGTGTTGGACAATAGCAGAATATTTGATTAGGGGCCGAAGTTCTACCTCCCGTTCTCAGGAAAAAAAAATTTTACAAATAAATTTTCTGTTATTAAGCTAAAACTAACCTCAATTCCACTCTTGCATTTCTTGTTCTACATGAAATCCACAGCAAGAATTTGAATGACACAGTTCTCTCCCCTGCTAGTCACCTGACTGTCAATATTACCCATAATCCTCCTTCTTGTTTCCACTGTGATACATGGTTAGGATGCATCATAGATGGGAGGTGGGTGGGCATCACTGGAAGTGAGGTAAGTTTTAGCTTAATAACAGAAAATTCATTTGTAAATGTTTTTTGTTATTTGCGCTGAAAACTTACCTCACTTCCACTCTTTGCATAGAGTGCCACCGTAAGGTAGGTGGGCAAACTGATACAATCCGTGGTTAGTGATAAATGCCATACATAGTGACTAGTACAGAGTAGAAATCATAGATCTTCTACCTCACAGAGGATCCATGAGATCATACAACAGTAATAACCTGTATGCCTATGGTACACAGGGAACCTCTGTCGCTACTCTGACTTCTAGGTTGAGATGCAAGATACGCCCCCCCCTTTTTTCGAAAGGGGCACTCACCAGCAAGCAGGGTTAAAACTGTACGCCCGGACTTTATCTTGCTATCTTGCTGGATTCGGTCCCCCAGTCACCTGCTGTGCGGTCACAAGTGGGCTGATGGAATAGAGGTCGTCACATACTAACGTCATGTCCCGGAGGTAGAAAGAGGCAAATGTCGTGTTTGACCTCCAGTAGCATGCCCTCATAATGTCCGTCACTGATCTGTTACACCACAGAGGCCATGATGCCACTAGTGCCCTAATCTTGTGACCTGAAACTTTTACAAGCGCGTCTTGTCTATCCGTAGCCGTGGAGTACGCTAGTCGAATCGTGCTTTTGAGCCAACTTGAGATAGCATTTTTGCTTATTTCTTGTTTGGCTTTGGGATCGAAAATTTTGGGAAACGCCTCCTTCCCACTCTGATCTCCTCTGTTCGATTCAGGTAACACGCCAGTGCACGAACCGGACACATCAACAGGTCTGATTCAAGACCGGACGAAAGGAAATCAGATAAGGCTGAAATTGTGAACTCTCGAGATATGGAATCGTAGAGGGCTTGGTTCTTGGCCACAAACTCAGGAACTGGTGTGAGAATTACATTGCTCCAGTCCATAGAGTGTCTGACATTCCTTCTATTGAGCGCATGCAGCTCTGAAACCCTAGCTGCCGAGGCAAGAGCCAACAAAAACGAAATTTTGTATGATAACATTTTGATATCAATAGCCTCTATTGGCTCGAATGGTGGCTTTCCTAATTGCCGAAGTACTAAGGCTAAGTCCCATTTGGGTAATTTCGGAACAGCCGACTGACCAGATATCTTGTATGACTTGATTAGTGCAGATATATTTGGATCAGTCGAGGGATTAATCCCAGTACCCAGAAGAATAGGTTGAGCAATGGCTGCCCTATACCCTTCGACCATAGCGGGTACCAGGCCCTATCCTGGAACAGGTGCAAAAGGAACTCTGCTACTTCAGGGATAGTGGCTCTGGATGGATTGATATCCCTTTCTCCACACCAAAGATTGAAGATTGCCCACTTTGATTGGTATACAGTGGAAAAGGAAGGTCGAATTGATTGTGCCATTCGGCGCCCAACTTCCGTTGAAAATCCTGCCTGAGCGAAATGCTTCTTGAGCACTTGCACACGTGGTAATGGAAGTCCTGGCTGGCTGTGGAATATCGACGTTCCGGGCTGGCGCAGTAATTTGTGCCACACCGGAAGCTGTCTTGGTACATCTACCAGAAGATCCAGTAAGGCCGGGAACCACGGCCTTGCTGGCCACCACGGAACAGTCAGGTAAATGACAAGTGTGTTCATGGATCTTCTGGAGTACCTTCACTAGGATAGCTGGAGGAGGGAACGCATATGCTACCATCCTTCACCAGTCCTGCGATAGGGCATCCACTGCATATGCCGACGGATCTGGGACCGGCGACATGAACCGAGTGCCGAGTGGCGAACAGATCAATGTGTGGCATCTCCCAGACATGAGCTATTCGTTTTAGTATGGCTGGTTGAACTTGCCACTCTGTGGGAATTATGATTCCGTCGTGAAAGCGAATCCGCTAAGACATTCAGAACTCCCGGGATGTGCCTGGCCAACACTGATATCTTGTTGTCCCAACAGAGACCAAAAAACATTTCCGCTTGGCTTTGTAATTGCGGAGATCTCGTCCCTCCTGCTTGTTGATGTAGGACACGACTGATGTGTTTTGTCCGTCGCAACTAGCAGGTTCTTGTCGGTTAAAATGCTCACCCACGTGCGGATGGCTTGTGTCACTACCATAAACTCCAACACGTTTATATGGTAAGAGCATTCCTCGATTGTCCATAACCCGGATATCGACCTGGACTCGAGGTGGGTTCCTCAACCTTCCATAGATGCATCCGTGAACAGGTGATGTGACAGGCGAAACGGAAGTAGGGACACACCCGGCATAACGTTGAGTGGATCCAGCCATCATTGGAGGCATTGTTTGACAAGTGGTGTTATAGGTATCCATGGATTCAACTGCCTTTCGACCCATTGATGATTGAAGTAAATCATTAAGGGACGAAGCTGCGACCGCCCTCTTGGTGTTACGTCCTGTGTTGACGTCAAGAGGCCGATTATCGCAGAAAAGTGTAAAGCCCTGGCTTGAGATAACTTGAGGAATTGAGGTATCTTCGTTGTTATCTTTTGCCAATGATCTTCTGGGGGTTTGGCGAGAGCTAGAAGCGTATCGTATTCCACCCCCAAAAAATTGCGCATTTGCGACAAAGTCAGCTCTGACTTCTCTTCAGAGCCCAGAGTATCCCAGAGAAGTCAATATCCTTAAGACAAACTGGGTGTCTAGGATTAACTGCTCTTTGCAGGCATTCCTAAGCAGGGAGTCGTCGATATAAAAGTGGTACTTTATACCTAGACTGTGCAGGAATTGTGTCACTGGTGTAAACACTCGTGTGAACACCCAAGGGGAAGTGGACAGGCCAAACGGAAGCACTTGAATTTGGAAGCATCGTTTGCCGACCATGAATCTCAAGTACTTCCTGTCCTCCGGATGTATCGGGATATGCAGATATGCGTCCCTTAAATCCAGAGAAGTCAGCCATTCCCCTTGTTTGAGTACTGTCCGGATAGACCGGAAGGACTCCATGCGGAAGTGTGGAAGTGGAGTGAGGTAGTCCTTGTTGAGGCGCTTTAGGTTGATAACCATGCACATCTCGGGTGTGTCTTTGTTGGGGACCAGAAAGACCGGCGGATAGAACCTGGGTGTTGTATTCCAAACCGGAAGCTCTATTACTGCTGCCTTCTCTATCAGCTTGTCCACCAAGGACTGTATCGCTGATAGATGACCCGTTTGTAATGGAATACGAGACAGTCAAGGGCGGAAGCATGTCGAACAATAGGCGATAGCCGTATCTGGTAGTTCGAATGACCAATGCTTCCGTCCCGATCCTTATCCAGTTCCTCCAAAACAACTGCAGCCTTCCCCCTACCGGAAGGTCTAGTTGTTGGGGAACTTGAAACATTATGTGTCGGTGTTCCCGCCATACCGGAAGCCACCCGGTATGGCCCTAGACATCAGATATACTTCTTTGACAGCTTAGATTTTCCCTTACCGTGCTTCTTGTGGCCATAGGTCGATATCCTTGGCTCTGAAGAAGCAGGTGCTTGGCTCTGCTGTTGGCCGGAAGCACCCTTACTAGCCTTGGAACTAGACGGGTTCTTCTTAGCCTTCTTCGTCTTTGGACCTGAACAGGAAGCTATAGGTCTCTTAGATGAAGCACCGGAAGCTACCGACCTGTCATGTTCAATACGATCCATTTCAGGTCGAACTTCGGCAACAGCATCACCAAACAGTAAAGAATGAGCCGTAGATGTCTCTAGTAGACTCCTCTTTACTGCTTCCGGTGTGTAATCGTGAATAAAATGAATGAAGGCCATTCTCCTTAAATACACCAGCATAGAGGATAAGTAGGCATTATGTACCAATAAATCCTCTACTGCACCCGAAGCAATCTTCTGGTAGTCAAGAACGAGGTTAATACCCTCCTGTAACTGTTCCTGACTTTCCACACCCGACAGCGAAAATAAACCATCCTTTATGGCTTTAAGAAACCAGTCGAGGTGATTCGCAATCGCCACTTCTTGTCGGGCAGTTTCCTCTAGTACAGCGGCCTGATTGTTCATAAACGGAACATCTGGATTACTAGGCAATTTAGTAGTAGTAGGACACAAATACTGAAAATCGCCGTTCACCTCTGCAGACTGGAAGTTAAACGGTGAGTCATGTACGCCGTAACTTCGTATGTTTGGCTTCTGTACTGGTAATGAACCAGAAGATCCTGCAGGGGGGAAGCGAGCTGTAGGTCTCATCCTGACTGCACGTTCCTCCTGCGAAGCGGGTTCTGCTAAAGATCTATGGAACAGGTGGCAAATAGAATGAATAGCAGTTGAGGCCGGAAGCATGGTTGCCGATCTCGTAACCCGGTTTGACTCTCCTGATTCAGTTTCAATATCCCCCGCATGTGGGACCGGAAGCTGCATATCAGGAATCAAGTCATAGATGCTGGAAATTAATTCATAATATTTCCTAGCATCCAGATCAGTATTGGTAGGTTCATTCAATTCAGATCTACCGTAATGGTCCTTATCCACTTCCATAGATTCCGGGGCTTCCTGCCAGGGAGGAGTAATGGAAGGGATAGTCCTCGTCAAATTAACTTCCGGTTGCCTAGACTGTTCAGTCAAAACCGGATGCGGGGACGTACCGCTCCTTATTTTGAGTGGTCATCATCTCTCTCAGTTCCTTCATTTCCTAGCGTTGGTGTTCCATTCCGTGCAGAATGGCAGCCAATGTGGGATCCGTCACTTGAGAGTGGACCAGAAGCAGGGCCTGACGAGGTGTGTTCACACTCGAAGACCTTACAAATGACCGTGAGCACGGCCACTGTAAAGTTCGGTGAACTGGCACTCGAGGTCGTAAACCGGAAGCACGCATAGGAGGACGCATCATATGTAGCGTAGCCGGTCCCGTACCTCAAACACCACCGGAAGCAGATATCTGAGCTAAGCCATGCAAGGGCGAAGACAGATTAGCAACCGGATGCCGCATAATTTGACCTACTTGAGAGGGATGTTGATATCGTGTCTCAGAGGCAGGCAAAAAATTTGGCATATTATAGGTACCTGTATACATACCATACTGCCGTTGTTGCGGGAACTTCAATCTCTGGTGGCCCAGAAGGCTCGTAGATACAAACGTCTCGGCAGGGGGACGAGGAAGGCCACCAGAGTAACCGGTAGCGGGTTGGGAATAGTCAAGACAAACCAGTTGTAACAGTTAGAGGCGTAACCGAATGACCGGGAAGTCTAGCCCTCAACAGCATTGAGGAAGGTACTATCCAAACCCCGGAACCAAATGAAAACTTAACGTTAGGCCCCTCACTAATGCTACCTAAGTTTTCGTAATCATAAGTTGACTCCGATTGAGAGATCGAAGTCCCCTGGCTTTCCCACGCTAAGCCTGGCTCTGTTTCCGATTTCCCTTCATTGTCGTATCCAGGTGTCCGCTCGATAGGAACCTCCACATCCACAATCGTTGTAGTGCCAGATTCCACATCTTCGATTGTTCCTTCCACTTGTACCAACTGGGTCGATTTCTTACCTGATTGACCCTTCGCCTGGTCTGAAATGGAAGAATCATGAGCGCGGTTGTTTATCTTTATTCACGTTCAAAAGGCTGACTAGAGTAGACCCAGCTATCGAACTTACAAACCCTCTAGTCTACTCGCATACGCTAGTACGAGGAGACGCAGCTACATACGTCTCATTGGCGAGATTGGCAGACACAACAACATTATTTCCTTCGTTAGCTGCCAGTGAACCGGCCAGATACAACTGGAATATGCCGGGTGCCCACACAATACATTCTTCACAGGCCGTGTCCCATGTACAAACTCTTCCCTGGCGGCATGGCGGACACGTTGAGTGAAGGTCATAACTAGGCTTGTCACCTCCACAAGACATGCATGATATTTGAGACATATTTTGAGCCATTTTTACGCTGATAACTTATAGAATACATCCCAAAGGACTTCTTGCTGAATATCAGACGTCTGAGATCATCCAACTGTGAGTGATTTCGCTCGGAATGGGCAATTTTTCACGGAGATGAAATGTTTACTTCCTGACCCACGAAGCAGTAGGAACAAGGAGGATTATGGGTAATGTTGGCAGTCAGGTGACTAGCAGGGGAGAGAACTGTGTCATTCAAATTCTCATGTAGAACAAGAAATGCAAGAGTGGAAGTGAGGTAAGTTTTCAGCGCAAATAACAGCCGTTCTCATGACAGGCCATTCTCAGAACAGTATGTTATAGCATACAGTACGTGAAAGAAATGAACTCAATAAAAATCAATCGAAGTCGTCCCTATGCTGTCCCGATGTTGTCCTTGTAACAAGACCGGGACAAAACCGTGACAAGATCAGGACAAGAATCGGGTTATCATCATGTTAACATCATGACAGAATCGGGTTGTCATGATGTTAACATCATGTCATCCCAGTATTGAGTTCATTTCTTTCACATACTGTAGGCTAACACGGACAAAACCCCCTAGGACAAAACACCCACGGACAAAACCCCCTAGGACAAAACACCCACATACAATCCCCCAGAATTGAAAAATCAGACAAAACCCCCATCTCAGAGAAAAACAGCTATTTCAGACAGAATTTTTACACTTTTAAAATAGAAATTCATAAATATCTATTCTCTTTGATCCTGGTCATTTTTGTGTTTTCAGCTACAAGGATTAGGCCGCTGATAATTAATGGTTCGTTTCCCGTAACCAGCCCTCTATATTTTGAGGGCAAATAATTAAAATTCATGAGGGATTTACATTTTCATGAGTAAAACTTGCTCATTTTCTTCATATTTGTATACAATTGGTTTGCAAGTTAATAATAAATAATTATCACACTCAGCATGTGTATTTTACAAGCTCAGTTATGAGAAACAAACAATTAATTAACAGTGGCCTTATAATAACTGGTGTACCGGGTACACTAAACAATTACTAAAGAGTCTATGGCATATGCGGAATCTATGTGTGGATGTCAGAGATGGTTGGAAGACAGTACAAGAATTGCTGAGAGCTAGGAGTTGGACACATTCATTTGGTGTGAAAATCTGCTACTGAAATACATGTGCTAATGTGCTAGTGAAAAACTTCGTTTGGGGTGAAAAAATGTGCTAGTGAGGAACTGGAATTACTTCCAATTATTGGTCATGTAAGAACAGGGTAGCCTGTGTAGTAGGCTACACAAGTATTGAAAGATCAATAAATATGTTATAACATCACATCACTTTGTCTTGAGATCTTATCATTTACCATGTTTTCTTTTATTGCTAAAATAGCATGGGAAATAATATGTGATGGGGGTTTTGTCCGGTGGGGGTTATGTCCAGTGGGGGTTTTGTCCTGGGGGGTTTTGTCCATGGGGGTTTTGTCCGCTGGGGGTTTTGTCCTACACCCGTATGGAAGGTCAAATGTCCAAATAATCAGAAACTCACTCACAGTTATTGAATCGAAAACCTAAACCCAATCTTTGATAATTTGAAAACCTAGGTTTTTGTTTCGATAACTTAATTTTTCTATTGACAACTGCGATTTTCGGTGTTGAGAATTAGAAACTCGGGGTTAAGGAAAGAGAAACTCAGGTATAGATGACCTAGGTTTTTGACCATAAACTTTCGATTCAAAAACCATGGTTTTGTCTTTGATAACATCAAGCTTTCTGTTTGAAAACTAAGGTTTTCGATTCAATAACTGTGAGTTTCGGATTATTTGGACATTTGGCCTTCCATAACCGTGAGCCTAGAAACAAAGTAGACAGAAGGTTTCTGACTTCAGAGCTCATCATATTGCAGTAAAGTTTAGCCCATTCAGATTTCCTGGTTTAAATGGGCATTTCAATTTATTTGAGCAACACTAAATATTCTCTATTATATTGATAAGTTTTTAAGAGAAAAAACACTAAGACAAAAGAAAAGGCATTTTATTTATATATATATTTTTTTAATTTTAAGGTTCATTAGAGTACAGTTTTAACAATCATCCCTGAGTTTGACAAATAATTTAGATCAAACTGCTTTTTAGATTATTTGTATTTTTAATATCAGACAGAGCATTGAGAAAGGACCTTGAAATAACACATGTAGGACACAGGGCTTCGTGTTTAGCGCGAGTGATAGCTCACCTGCACGCAAACACTCGCGTAAATTCATGTCACGAGAGTGATTTTAGCTCACGTAAACTGTCACATTTTATATTGTAGTATATTGCAATCACTCGCCTGACTTTTAAATACCCTCTCCTAAATATTTTGACGTGAGCTATTTTTAGCTCACGCACTAATTCTAAACACGAAGCCCTGGGACATGTGACTCTAAGAGTTATTTCAAGCATACTGATGTTTTATAGGATTATGAAGCAGGAAAGTATATATAATATACTACATATATTACTGCAAACGATTATTGGTTTAAACTTGTAACTTATTTGTATAATATATTTACATTTGAATGGATAGATTCAGATTGTCAGTTATGCATTAAACATACTAACAATTTAAGAATAATTGGATGGCCAAATAATTTTGCAAATAACTTTACAAAATAAATGTAAGACAATATTTTTTTGTATCTATAACATTGTGTATGCATTACACATATTACCACAATCTCTTGTAGTCTAAGTATAACATACATGCTGAATTTGCATGGATATATTTCAATGTAGATGTAGTTTTAACAATTAAACCTGGGTTTGAGAAATAATTTAGAACAAATTGCTTTTTAAATTATTTTTATTTTTCTATAAATTTGTTATTTCTTCAGCCAATGTCAAATTAATTTAAACTTTACGTTCTCTTCAGCCAATGTTAAATTAATTAAAACTCTATGTTTAACTTGCCATGCTCAGCAATCCATATATACAAATCAATTAATTTGAATTATATATTATCAGAAGCGCCTTGTGGGTGAACAAAATGTCCCATAATAACTTAGTCTGAGCATGGAAAATATAGACTCCATGGTCTGAGTCAGTAGGAGAGCTTTATTGACAACTCTCCACCACTCAGCTACTCGCTCCACTGGTAGCAGCAGAGCTTCATTGTCCTGTCATTAGCCCTGCAGTGAGCCACTGTCCTGACAAAGGCTTTTTCCTGAGAACAGGATATTCCTCTGACTGGGAGGTACAGGGGTAAAAGCGTTCGGTGTCCGGTTTTTCACGTATATTATCGTTCTGTTATCGTTTGAAACGCGTTTCAATAGCGTTCTAAACGCATTTTGTATTCGTTTCGTTTGCTTCTCAAAGAACGCGTTTATACCTCGCAAACGCGTTTGATCATCGGTATGTTCATTTATCTTTCGTTTCGTTTCGCTTAAAACGCGTTTCACGAACGCGTTTATGAACGCGATTGAAACGCGTTTTGAAAACGTGTTTCGAAACGCGTTTTGGAAACGCGTTTCGGAACGCGTTTTATTGTTGTTGTTGTTAAATAAGCATCACCGTCCACGCCACGGTTGCTTCGTTGAGAAGAGAATACTATTTGGTCTGTTTTTTTTTATTTGTGCAATGGTTCGGCGACTGAGTGTTGATCAAAACCCGCATGGGGTCAAGGTCAGGCGAAATGCTTTTTCGGTTCGGTATCACACGCCTGACTAATCATTTCGCTTAGTACGGGAAGACAAATATTTCTTCGCTTGGTGAACGAAAAGATTTAAGCTTGCGTTTTGAAAACACGTTTCGAAACGCGTTTTGGAAACGCGTTTCGTAACGCGTTTTATTGTTGTTGTTGTTGTTAAATAAGCATTACCGTCCATACCAGGGTTGCTTCGTCGGGCGAGAATATTATTTGGTCTGGTTTTTTTTTGTCTTTGTACAACGGTTCGGCGACTGAGTGTTGGTCAAAAGCTGCATGGAGTCAAGGTCAGGCGAAACGCTTTTTCGGCGAAACGCTTTTTCGGCTCAGTATAACATGCCTGACTAATCATTTCGCTTGGTACGGGAAGACATATATTGTTTCGCTTGGTGAACGAAAAGATGTAATCTTAGCGTAATATATAAACGAAACGAATTACCGGACACAGAACGTGTTTACCCTTGTATGCCACATATATTTATAGCACAGGGATTATAATAGCGGCTGGGGAAAGCCCCGACACGTGGACTTCCTGGCCTAATAAAACACAAATTTGCACGAAGTCGAACGAAAAGAGAAACCTGTTCGAAACGCGTTTATAAAACGCATTCACAAACGCATTTATAAACGCGTTTCGATCAGAGCAAACGCGTTTGACGAGGGAAACGCGTTTTGATAAAATAAAGATAGTGCCACGGCACTGTAGCGCTCATCTGGCTATAACTGGAGAAAATGGCTGCGAGAAATTTTTACTGAAGAACTGCAATAGATGATTTTCTAACTTGCGTTGTCTCCCCTGAACAAAATGGCAACATAGTCGATTTCACAGGAGGTCAAGCTGCAAATTCAGAAGGAGGTCAAGCTGCAGATTGTAATTGGAGGTTATGGAATAAAGGCAATTATACCAAAATATAATGTGTGATTGTCAGTAAGCTGTATAAGCAATAACCAGAACCAATTTTTATTAAGTGATTGCAGTCGTTCATCCGTCTGTCCACTTCGTGTCCGGACAGTACATTGGACAGTTTTTAACCTACGATTCCAATATTTTGTGGGTATATGCACCAGGGGAGACATGTCGAGTACGAAATATGTGCGACTGGGTTGTTACGATGGCAATGAGATGTAACAGGACATTTTTCCAATGAAAGTAATCTCTGGTGAGGTATGGCCTAACCAACACATACCCCCATCTGTCTGCGAAGATGTAAAAGATAGTGCCACGGCACTGTAGGTCATCTGTCTGTAACTGGAGAAAGTAGCTGTGAGAAATTTTTACTAAAGAACTGCAATAGATGAGTTTGTAACTTGTGTTGTCCCCCCTGAACACTATAAAATGATCCATGCAGTTATTTCCTGAGATTTTATGATAAAGTTTCATGGGAAATTCAAGATGCGGCAATATTGGATTTTCGAAATGAACCAAAAAAGGTATCTTGCACAACTGGACCACAAGGGGAACCTGTGTATCAACATCCATGCAGTAATATCCTAAGAATTTACGATAACTTGGAATTTTCAATCAGACCATATATGGTATCCTGCACAGCTAGACCCCAAGGGCAACCTCTGTACCAAATTTGAGAAAGATCCATGCAGTAGTTCCTGAGAAATCACGATAACAATGTTTCATCTGGAAATCCAAGATGGCCGCCTGGTGGTCATATTGGATTTTTCAATCAGACCGCAAATTGTATCTCGCGCAACTAGATCCCAAGGGGAACCTGTATATCAAATTTGAGAAAGATCCATGCGGTTCTTCCTGATAAATCATGATAACGAAGTTTCATAGGGAAATCCAAGATGGCCGCCTGGTGGTCATATTGGATGTTCGAATCAGAGCAGAAAAGGTATCTTGCACAACTAGACCCCCAAGAGGAACCTGTGTACCAAATTTGAGAAAGATCCATGCAGTAGTTAACGAAAAATAATGATGACAAGATTTCACTGGCAAATTCAAGATGGCCGCCTGGTGGCCATATTGGATTTTTCAATCAGACCACAAATTGTATCTTGCACAACTAGACCCCAAGGGGAACCTCTGTACCAAAGATCCATGCAGTACTTCCTGAGAAATCGAGATAACAATGTTTCATCTCGAAATCCAAGATGGCCACCTGGTGGCCATATTGGATTTCTGAATCAGACCACAAAAGCATCTTGCACAACTAAACACTACGGGGAACCTGTGTATCAAATTTGAGAAAGATCGATGCAGTACTTCCTGATAAATCACGATAACGAAGTTTCATAGGGAAATCCAAGATGGCTGCCTGGCGGCCATATTGGATGTTCGAATCAGAGCAGAAAAGGTATCTTGCACAACTAGACCCCAAGGGGAACCTGTGTGCCAAATTTGAGGAAGATCCACAAAGTAGTTCCTGAGAAATTGCAATAACAATGTTTCATGGGGAAATCCAAGATGGCCGCCTGGTGGCCATATTGGATTTGTGAATCAGACCACAACAGGCATCTTGCACAACTAGACCCCAAGGGGAACCTGTGTACCAAATTTGAGAAAGATTCATGCAGTAGTTCCTGAGAAATCGCGATAACAATGTTTCAATGGCAAATTCAAGATGGCCGCCATGGCGGCCATATTTAAAATCGTATCGGCACCGCATGAACAAATTCTGGTGTACTCATTGGGGGGAACATGCATGCCAAGTTTCAGCTTAATCGGCCAAGCGGTTTCAGAGAAGAAGATGTTAACGCACGACGCACAACGCACAACGGACGACGGACGATGGACGACGGACGACGGACAGTCAGGCCGTGACATAAGCCCATCGGGCCTTCGGCCCAGATGAGCTAAAAATTAAGCGATATTGAAAGCGTTTCGTTTACTATAATCGTTTTGTTTACATTTCGTTCCGTTCGCGTTTCGTTAGGTCAAACTAAACGAAAATAACCGGACACCGAACGCTTTTACCCCTGTAGCACTTCGGGTACTGTTGGAATATTTGGGAACTAAATTTACCAAACGTATACGATCGTAGGAATTCTCAACAATGGATATATACCTGTACCTTGACAGAAAATTTGACACAAAATATCTCGTGAATTCGTCAGATTTTTCAAGGAATCGGATGCCACTTCAAGGTATTTGAACATTTGCAAATGTCGGCCAATTTTCTCACAGATGTCTTCTCGGAACATAGTTTTATTTCGTTATATTTATGCCCCCCCTCTAACTAGAGGGGGGGCATATAGCGATCGCTTTGTCCGTCCGTCTGTCTGTCTGTCTGTCCGTCCGAATTTCTTGTCTGTCTGTCTGTCTGTCCGTCTGTCCGAATTTCTTGTCTGCGCGATATCTCGGTTAATAATTGATGGACAGGATTGAAACTTGCATGGAATGTGACCAGTGGCTCATAGTTGTGCAGCGTAGAGTTTTTTCCAAGTTCCGGTATCATTTTCAAGAGTTATGGCCCTTTTTCTGAAATCTCTCTGAATGGGACTTGTCCGGGCTGGATCTTGGTTAATATTGTATGAACAAGTATGAAATTTGCATGACATGTGGTCAGTGCCCCACAGTTGTGCAGCGAAAAGTTTCTCCCCGTTCCGCCTATATTTTCAAGAGTTATGGCCCTTTGTTCCTGAAATCTCCGTGAATTGGGACTTGTCTGGGCTGGATCTTGGTTAATATTGTATGGACAATTATGGAATTTGCAGGGTATGTGGTCAGTGCCCTGTAGTTGTGCAGCGTGAAGTTTTTTCGCGTTTCGCATATATTTTCAAGAGTTATGGCTCTTTGTTCATCAAGTCTTTGTGAATTGGGACTTGTCCAGGCTGCATCTCGGTTAATATTGTATGGACAAGTATGGAATTTGCAGGATATGTGGTGAGTGCCCTGTAGTTGTGCAGTGTGAAGTTTCTCCGCATTTCGCTAATATTTCAAGAGTTGTGGCCCTTTTGTTCTTGAAATCTTTGTGAATTGTGACGTCCGGGCTGGATCTCGGTTAATATTATATGGACAATTATGGAATTTGCATGATATGTGGTCAGTACCCCATAGTTGTGCAGCATGAAGTTTCTCTGCTTTCGGTTATATTTTCAAGAGTTATGGGCTTTTGTTCATCAAACCTAAATGAATGGGATATATTTATTTGTCCAAAGCACATTCCAAAGTAGATCACATAGGTCCTGAAGTATGAAATTGCCCCAAAAAGAGTGAATTGGATGCAAAATTCAAAGTTCACGATCGCTTCATAATTTCACCACAATATACTCCCAAGGAATGTGGGTCTCATAACCAGGTAACATTTTCGAATTTGGCGAAAGTTCCGGGTGGAATACGTACACGTATTATGCGAGGCATGCCGAAAAAGGTGACTGAAACAGAATTTTTATAATTAGCCAAATTAGGCCTCCACAGACCAATACGAAACAGAACAATGGTGGAGCAGTGTCGGATTAAAGCGAAAGGGGGGAGGGGCATACAATTGAGCAATCTCTGATTGCTTCCTTGCTGCATTTTCATTCAATACAAACATGCTTTATATGGCGGATTCCACGAAAAAGTGTACCACTTTCCGTCATATTGTCTGTCTCACCGGAAAATGACGTTTGCAACATTAAAAATGTTAAAATACTGACTGTGTCTTATACTGTGTTCGCTAAACCCAAAAATGTTGTGTAATGTATGCATATCTGAGTATAAACAGTTTTACATTGCACATTTCTTATCTGCAGTATAATAGAGAGACAGAAATGTAAATGTTTCTAATGTCATTTGTTCTAATGTCATCTGTATGTCTGTCCAACTTTTTTAACAATATTCACCACAAAACAAATGTCAATTAAATTAATCAATTAAAGATTTACAGTGGTACTAGCTTGACCTTATTGAGATATATGTACCATTGCCAGTGTATAAAATACCAATACATCGATACTATGAGCGTTTGAAAATCGTTTCTAGTGTCATGTCTGTCCAACTCCCTTGACAGAAATGACATTAGAACAAATTTGAAAAGGCTCAATATTACAGCATGGGCGATGACAAACACTGAAAATGATACAGATACATCAATATGCTTGGCCTAATTCCACTGAGCATATATGCAAGTGCTTCTGTTTGAAGAAATTTCTTGTACATATACGAAATAGATGTTACTAATGTCATTTGTGTTTTGTTCCGCTAAACTAAAAACTGTACAAATAATTCATAGGGGCACTTGTTTATTTTCATCTTATGCAATTCATTGACACATTTTAGATAATAAGGTACAGGGAATTGTGTTTGTTTATGATGTTTTCCAAGTTATTGGTGTTTCTAATGTCATAATCCGTCAAGGACAGACAGAAATGGGAGTTAGTGGTACAGTTTTGCGTGGAATCCGCCATATATAATCGGATAGATAGTGATCTTATCTTTCGATATATGTATGGTTTATGTGATATTTCTTCCTGAATAGACCAGGAAAATAAGAATTCCAACAGCAGTGTATACGGCCGACTTCATTAGGAAATTTTCGCGATTTTATCTTTTATCTGCGTTTTCAAACAACGATATTGAAATAATTTTTCTGTTAGTCAAATCCAAATTTCGGAAATTGTTACGTGAGAAATAAGCTTCGTGAACATATAGGACTTTAATTACATTTGACAATGCTTAGATATGAAAATTCTAGTTTTTGCATTAAAGCTTCCCTTCTATTACAAACCGCCATTATTGTCCTCTGGAGATCTCATTTGCAAAAGAACTAAAAGATCCTGGGTTACCCAGGCAACATGTTCCACGCATGCGCCCATTGATTTTTCCCCCGACAGCTATGTTTTGCGCCATATCCGCGGGTTTAGACGTTCCCAGAGAAGCACAGCTGCAGTCTGGCAACGGCCCTAAGAAAATATCGTTCCAGCAAATTTAATCTCATAATTGAACGTTCTGTTGACCTTTCACTTTGAACTTCCTTATAGTGGAACAGTCTGGTGGCAGAAATGAGCCCAGTTAACATCAGGGAGTGAGGACATTCATCTTGGCAATGCAGAGCTAAAGGAAGGAGACAAAATTGTCACTGTCATAAATGTCTCGCGATCGTAAAAAAAAACGTGTGTTCAAATTCTCCAATGCCTGGAAAATGGAGAGACTGGTTGGAATATATGACGACGAGAGTATGGTGAAAAAAGTTTCAGTAGGAGTGACAAGCTGAAGTACCAGGGTGACAAGTAATAAAATTAGTTACCTGTCACAGTGACAAGTAATTCTGCGTACAAAATTACACTGCTCTCTAAAAGCACCCAACTTCAATAAAATGATAACCCCCCACTATTCCAGACTCATTAACAGACTGTCCATAATTACACCCAAACCCACTAAAATCTCACTCAAATATCATCCTCATGGGACTGATCACTTTATTTCTCAAAATATAATCCTTAGGCCAGCCTACCAGCTTTACGGCCCCAATAAATACAATCAGCTGCATGGGACTGCTCACTTTAATTCTTAGAATATACGATTACAAAAATATAATCCGTATGCCAGCCTACCAGCTACCTGGCCGCAATAAATACGAGAACATCATCCAACCCACGACTGGTATCCAGACTATAAATTGGCAGGCCAGCTAAATGGCCGCAATAAGCACCTGTCCGTCATACAATCCACTACTGGAACAAGCCTCTAACAGGGTTTGCACAGCTGGGAAAGATCAAAATTCCAGGACATTTCCAGGACAAAATTGCTGTTTTCCAGGAAAAAGTTGCATGCATGATTACCCAAATTGTACTTAATAAAAAAAAAAACCCCAAAAATAAATCATTCTTTTCTGATCATTATTGTATTGTATTTACATGTAATCATTCCTGTTCATACAAAGTCCACTAATATGTATTGATAAATGGTTGAGCAATATATAAACCTGAGGAACAAAAGAGTATTTTTACTCTTGAAAAATTTTGAAACATAATTTCATTCAGTCTTGGATAAAAAAAATTAAAGACTGGTGTGGACTACTGAATGAGAAGCTCATATATTACATACTGTGTGATCTCCAGTTATTTTCAGTCAAATGTATTTGCTCCCAACGCAATGTATAGAGGTTATCTACCCTTGATTATCTCCCCTGTTGTCACCAGGAAGTATGAAATACACGTGGAATATGGCTCCGTTTTCGGCTTGAAATATTTGTCACTAAAACGAACAATTCATTCAGAGATAGAGATTCTAATCTAAAGGACAACGGATGGGTAAATAATCGTACAAATTAAATCTTAAAACGATATTATGCCTGAATCGGCCGTGGAAGAGCCAAAGAAAGATGTGATAGTTTGATTACTCCGCATATTTTGTCGCTCACGCTGATAGCAGGATTCGTGCTTTGCACCTTTCGCGTGACTTTTCACGGCACTTTCCCCCATATTTCCAACATCGAACGTGTTTTGGCAAAGCCTGCACTTCGCTCTGTGCAAAGGCTCCTTGAGGTGCTGCAGTCCCGGTAGTCCGGATGACTCGGCCACGAAGAATTAAAATGACAAAGGCGTGACATAAGGTCATTCTTCACATTTCTCTCTCAGATTAATGATCGGAGGTTTCCGTGAATATCCGTCACCATGGGAGCCCAGTGACGGATGTCTCAATTCGATATTTGATTGGCCAAGAAGTTTTACTATATTTACTACGAATGTTTATGAATGAATTGGCGCGTCAGTGAACTGGGGAATCCCCCGACAGCGATGACCGATCGTTGGAGTGAGCATTTGCCGACTGATGATTCGCAGCACAGTAATTCTATTGATTTTCCAGGACTTTCAAGGACACATACCATTTTTCCAGAAATTTGCAGTACTGGAAAGCATACTTTTATTTTTCCAGGACATTTAAGGACATTACAGGACTGTGCGAACCTTGTCTAAACTACTGGCTGTCCAGACTATAAATTGGGCTCCCCATTCTCTCTCACCTAATAATTTAGAGGCTCGTCTTCACCAGCGGCCAACACGAATGTACGAGGAGCCAGCAGTCTGTGTGCACTCCGACACGATGACCCAGCGCACACCTGCCCCCACAAACGGCTACCTCACCAGAGAGAATATCCCTCAGAAAAACTGAGAATGAAGGACATCAAAATCAGCTGTAACTCGCACAGATTTCAAGCTCACACAACAACAAATCATTGAGCTCATAACTAGACGAGGGTTGAGACTATAATCAAATAATAATGACACATTATTCACTCCCCGAGTGGTGGCTATCCTGCCGCACCGGATTCACAATAAATCATAACGCGTACTACAAAATATCGGATAGACAACTCTCACCAGGGCTTCAGGGTGAAGACATGGGATGAAGAGGCACGTCTACCTCAACCACAGGTCTCCGACATGGCTATCTGCACTACATATTATCTAAATATATCTCCTCCATGTCACACCATATGTTAAACTTCACCTCACATAGACATTCATGAACATAGCACACAGCTCAACACACACAGAAAAACCACCAAAGAACACACATTTATAAAATATCAACAGGCATCACATAGAAATGCCAGTAACGCATAAATCTGCATCACAATCCTCATACACAAAAATTCTCTAACCACACAGCAACTATCGAACCCAGGCATCTAACACCGGGTTCCCTCACATAGAATAATCAACCACAGCTAGTTCATCACCACGCATCACACTCCACCCATAACACACTAAACGTTTTACGCCACAGCGCAAACCACAATATTCGAACAACATCCAACTCCCGAATACACACCAGAGTTTCTCCCACATTACACATGCGACACCGCAGCACAAACCAGTGTTTTCCACACACTGCACGTACAGCGCCACAACACATACCAGTGCTCAACACACACCAGAGTTTTGCACACACTACACATATAACGCCACAACGTGAGCCAGTGTTCAGCACACCAGGGTTCTTTACACACCAAACATACAATGCCACATCATAAGCCAGTGTTCGATGCACACCGGAGCTCAAACGCTACACGTAAAATGCCGCAGCGTAAACCACAGTGCACAACACACACCAGGGTTCTACAAACATAACACATACAACGCCACGGCGTAAATCACAGTGTTCAACATACACCCCGGAGTTCTTCAACACACACGATAACCCCAGAACAATATTTCCGAATACACATTACACAGCACATTAGCAACAATTTGGGTCTAGAACTCAATTTGACAGTGCTCCAAATAAAAATGTTGTACAACAAAACAGAAAGTCAAAAGCTCAATTCCACAATGCTTCAAATAAGCATCCTGTACAACAAAACCAAATACAATTTATCCTCTACTGCATACACGTGATGGCACACAGAAATATATCCCCACAAACCTGTCACTAACAGAACAAAATAGAGCCCACACTAAACAAATCACCACTCCATAAAAATTCTTCCTCTCTCAAACAACCAATACCCCATCTACAAAATCCACTACACACCCATAGGCCAAGAGAAACTCAAAAACCAGCCACAGGCTGCAAACCAAGGGTGCCAATACCACATCTCCAGTACAGCGAAAATCTAACAAAAACAGTGGTACCTGCCTACCCAGCATTCCCATACTGTTCATTCCCCAAAATGGTATCTGCCTAACCAGCATTCCCATACTGTTCATTCCCCAAAATGGTACCTGCCAAACCAGTATTCCCATACTGTTCATTCCCCAAAATGGTACCTGCCTAACCAGCATTCCCATACTGTTCATTCCCCAAAATGGTACCTGCCTAACCAGTGTTCCCATACTCTTCATTCCCCAAATTGGCAAAGTCAACCCCTGGAGACTCCTAAAAATGGCTCAAGTGGCAGGATTTAGGGAACGAGTAACATAGTTGCGGTGGTTGGAAGGGCTGTGATGGCCAAGGGAGAGGGAACCGTTTATTTGTTCCTTCAATTACTGCGTACCAGCATCCAGGAAAGTTTCCCCCACTGAATCAACATTAAACGTCGTACATGTGACTGTCTGAAAATCGAAATTTCTCAGATCATATCGTGATGAACTGACATAAGTCGAGGCTTCCGAGATTGGTGGACCGTCACGACACCGCTTCCATCAGATTCTTCCACCATTTCATCCCCTCCGAATCCATCCCTATTTCCCTTACTGAATACTGTAAGTTTCCCAAAATATTTTTTTTCTCTTCTGAGAATCAAGGAAAACAAGAACATCCAACACATTCTTACTAAAAACATCAGTTCAAACATAATCACACAAAAACATCCAACCTTGACAATATAAACCAGAAAACTTGGACCCAAGACAAGACTTCACAATTTACAATCTATAAAACACCACATCCGGGACGATGTCGTAATGGTCCAAGTCATGGACTGGGCTGGAAATGCAGCATGTGGCTGATAACCTCGTGCTCCCCTGAACTGGCAGCCAGAATTCCTGGCAGCCAGGACGGCTACTGAACGGGAAACCGAGGATACACACCACATATAGACCCCACCCCACAAGACCAGCCATCCCGTAGATCACAGAGCAATGCACAAGTTACAACAACTGGTCCGTTGTCATATCTTTTTACCATCTAACCAAGGGCGGACACCTAGAAATTCAACAATGTCCTACCTCAGTTAAAAGACAGGAGACGGACACTCGTAGCCATCGGATACCCCCAGCCTCAACACCACACAGACTCCACCCCCACCAGGCCAGCCATCCCGTAGACCGCAGATTGATGAACATTCAGAAATATTCAGGGAATAATCCCGAACATCCCCGAGAGGGCAGGCTGCAATAATTGCTGCCCTCGCCGGAAGTGTCGGCCCAGGGGAGGTTGGCCTGGACCATGTGACAGATTTCATTATAAAGGGGGCCAAAGACACTATTTTTTTCTCAAGCCCTAAATTCAGTGAAACACTTGCAGAATCGTTTCTGAGTTTCATTCTAAATGAAAGTATATGGATTGTAGACATAGAATACATAAAATGTTTGCAATATACAAACAACTTTTCAAAATAATTTGAAAAGAAAATATCGAATTGCTGTGTTGTAGGACAGACAAAAATCCCACTTTTCTTGAAGACCAAATTGCAATACCATAGAATATATTATATCTGTATTGTTTTCAGCATTGAAATGTTCCAAAATATTGATATGGGGTGGAATTGTGATTTAAAGATGAACTGCAATCATTGTAGTGTACAACGAAGCCAAATGGTGAAAATACAATATCTTGATCAATTTCCAAGGTTGTCCGTCCACATCTGTAATGTTAGCACCTCTATGGAATTTGGTCATCTATATCATACAATACTATCATCTCATACTTTTAATGAATTTGGTACGGAAAACGCTTATGTGTGGCTGATTCGGCACATAAAATCAACTATAATATTTAAAAAGTAAATAAAAAATAAGGTTTTCAAAAACTGATAACGTGACTGCTAATAGAATGTCCGTCCACAATTAAAGTCACGTTAGCAACAACATTGTTCAAGCTATACTCTATTCTATCACAGTTAGTCAACATTTCATTGTAAGTTTGTATTTCCTACACAGCACTTCCATTAACAATGTAATTGATGAGTCATGTTAAGTGCAATTGAATGTGAAAATTCAATTTGTTTTGTGTCCGTCCACTTATGTAATGTTAGCAACAGAGTAACGTTAGCAATACAACTAAGTAGGACTTTCATGACTTACGTAAATTTTGATGCAAATACAGGTCTTTCTTATGTTTGCTTGGCAGAACTGACAAAGTGAGCAGAATTGGTTGATAATAGAAGTCTGCAGTATTTATTTTTGCAGCTACGGTAATTCCCCTAATAATTCGATCACCGGAAGTAATATTTCAGGTAATAAAAAAGAGGGGTGATCGATTTATTGCAAATCATTGAAAGTGACAAATCCCGAAAATGCGGGTGATCGAATTGTAAGTTTTAGTAATTTGTGTGATGTTGTTGTTGCCGTAACCCACTGTTGCTTCCAAACGCGGCTCCAAAAGATAAATTATAGTAAATATTATGATAGCTGGATAATTGTCTTTTGATTGGCCTGCACCCATGATTTTTCGGAAACTTATGATCGGATATGTAAAACAACGCTTTTATCCATAAATCGTCAGTTCACGAGTTACACTATACTCGCGCATGTTGTCAGACTCCCTCTTCATGTTAGGCCTACGTGTGTCCTCAATTTAGGTCATCTCGGTCATGAATGGAAACGTGTTCTAAGTAAAATACAGAAGACGTGTGGTGTATCGACGCAAAACTTTACTACATGCCATCAAATCATACCAGTTTTCAATACCAGTATTTGTGAAACCTAATCGGCATACAAGCGAGCTGTTTTAAATTATATTCATGCAAGGTGTGATTCAATACAATGCAGCTAATTGGAGTTTGTGAATACTCGAGCATGAGCTGAATAACACGGTTATCAAACGCGATCTCTGTTTGACGAACTTCAGCAGGAGGCATGTGAGGTAAACAACAGACTATTCTCCGTCATCCGGAAGTGCATTAGTCTTATTTTATCATGAAACCCACTTAATTATTTTTGATCCTGTTAATTAATAAGTCCTTTTTCTAGGTATAAAGTTGTTCGCCCACCATACGTCTTGGTAAATGATGCTGTATATGTTTCTCTCATGTCTCGCACTGTATTTTTCCAGTGTCAATGATACGCGTCAACGGTAGGCACATTTGGCGGGTGATCAAATTATTACAAACGGGATCTTCTGAAAATCGGGGGGGGATTGAATTATTACAACTTCCGATCTTTTCGGCAAAAATCGGGGGTGATCGAATACCGATAGGGTGATCGATTTATTAGAGGAATTACCGTAAATCATCAGCTTATAAGGTATCTGTCTGAATGTAACATTAGCACTGCCATGTTTATTGCTAACGTGACACATGTCTGTCCACATGTGTCACGTTAGCAATGACTGACACATGGTAAAAATATTCCATTGGCGTTATCAATTTGCCTGATAGTTCATGTACATGTAGATAACAGAGCTTAGAAACCATATATCTGATGTTCATCATGGTAAATTCTGGGATTTTGTGAAAATTCCCCGAAATAGGCATGTCCGTCTGTCCACAAAGTCCGTCCAAATGTAATGTTAGCAACAGTAATATTCGATTTTTGTTAACCTGCAGGTTGGTTAACAGGCATTCCACATGCTCAAAAGAAATTTCCTCCTGATTTCTTCCTGAAATCATCTAGTTTGCGGCAAGCATCTTTTCCATAACAAAAAAAAAATGTTTCTGACGATGTAATGTTGCTAACGTTACTGTTTGTCCGTCCATAGCATCACATTAGCAACCACGTTAAATCAAACTTTTACTCAGAAAAACTATACGCCATCTGCATGAAATGATTTGAATAAATTCAAAAAGCATTGTGGAAGCTAAGAATTAATTTTCAGTTGTGTGTGGTCAGAATATCAATTACACAGAAAACCTTTGGCAAACCTTGCGTCCGTCCTATACCCATTCTTTGCATTTGCTGGGTACTTTTTGCATTGAAAACTAGCTTTCATTTAGAATGAAACTCAGAACGATTCTGCAAGTGTTTCACTGAATTTAGGGCTTGAGAAAAAAATAGTGTCCTTATAATGAAATCTGTCACATGGTCCAGGCCAACCTCCCCCGGGACGACACTTCCGGCGAGGGCAGCAATTATTGCAGCCTGCCCTCTCGGGGATGTTCGGCATTATTCCCTGAATATTTCTGAATGTTCATCAATCTGCGGTCTATGGGGTGGCTGGCCTGGTGGGGGTGGAGTCTGTGTGGTGTTGAGGCTGGGGGTATCCGATGGCTACGAGTGTCCGTCTTCTGGACTTGTTGACTTGTTGAATTTCTAGGTGTCCGCCCTTGGTTAGATGGTAAAAAGATATGACAACAGACCAGTTGTTGTAACTTGTGCATTGCTCTGTGATCTACGGGATGGCTGGTCTTGTGGGGTGGGGTCTATATGTGGTGTGTATCCTCGGTTTCCCGTTCAGTAGCCGTCCTGGCTGCCAGGAATTCTGGCTGCCAGTTCAGGGGAGCACGAGGTTATCAGCCACATGCTGCATTTCCAGCCCAGTCCATGACTTGGACCATTACGACATCGTCCCGGATGTGGTGTTTTATAGATTGTCATTTGTGAAGTCTTGTCTTGGGTCCAAGTTTTCTGGTTTGTATTGTCAAGGTTGGATGTTTTTGTGTGATTATGTTTGAACTGATGTTTTTAGTAAGAATGTGTTGGATGTTCTTGTTTTCCTTGATTCTCAGAAGAGAAAAAAAATATTTTGGGAAACTTACAGTATTCAGTAAGGGAAATAGGGATGGATTCGGAGGGGATGAAATGGTGGAAGAATCTGATGGGAGCGGTCCACCAATCTCGGAAGCCTCGACTTAATTGTCAGTTCATCACGATATGATCTGAGAAATTCCGATTTTCAGACAGTCACATGTACGACGTTTAATGTTGATTCAGTAATGGAAGGAACAAATAAACGGTTCCCTCTCCCTTGGCCATCACAGCCCTTCCAACCACCGCAACTATGTTACTCGTTCCCTAATTCCGGCCACTTGAGCCATTCTTAGGAGTCTCCAGGGATTGACTTTGCCAATTTGGGGAATGAAGAGTATGGGAATGCTGGTTAGGCAGGTACCATTTTGGGGAATGAAGAGTATGGGAATGCTGGTTAGGCAGGTACCATTTTGGGGAATGAACAGTATGGGAATACTGGTTAGGCAGGTACCATTTTGGGGAATGAACAGTATGGGAATGCTGGTTAGGCAGATACCATTTTGGGGAATGAACAGTATGGGAATGCTGGGTAGGCAGGTACCACTGCTTGTGTTAGATTTTCGCTGTACTGGAGATGTGGTATTGGCACCCTTGGTTTGCAGCCTGTGGCTGTTTTTTGAGTTTCTCTTGGCCTATGGGTCAGGGTGTGTAGTGGATTTTGTAGATGGGGTATTGGTTGTTTGAGAGAGGAAGAATTTTTATGGAGTGGTGATTTGTTTAGTGTGGGCTCTATTTTGTTCTGTTAGTGACAGGTTTGTGGGGATATATTTCTGTGTGCCACCACGTGTATGCAATGGAGGATAAATTGTATTTGGTTTTGTTGTACAGGATGCTTATTTGAAGCATTGTGGAATTGAGCTTTTGACTTTCTGTTTTGTTGTACAACATTTTTATTTGGAGCACTGTCAAATTGAGTTCTAGACCCAAATTGTTGCTAATGTGCTGTGTAATGTGTATTCGGAAATATTGTTCTGGAGTTATCGTATGTGTTGAAGAACTCTGGGGTGTATGTTGAACACTGTGATTTACGCCGTGGCGTTGTATGTGTTATGTTTGTAGAACCCTGGTGTGTGTTGAGCACTGTGGTTTACGCTGCGGCGTTGTACGTGTAGCATTTGAGCTCCGGTGTGCGTCGAACACTGGCTTACGATGTGGCATTGTATGTTTGGTGTGTAAAGAACCCTGGTGTGCTAAACACTGGCTCACGTTGTGGCGTTGTATGTGTACTGTGTGGAAAACTCTGGTGTGTGTTGAGCACTGGTTTGTGTTGTGGCGCTGTACGTGCAGTGTGTGGAAAACACTGGTTTGTGCTGCGGTGTCGCATGTGTAATGTGGGAGAAACTCTGGTGTGTATTCGGGAGTTGGATGTTGTTCGAACATTGTGGTTTGCGCTGTGGCGTAAAACGTTTAGTGTGTTATGGGTGGAGTGTGATGCGTGGTGATGAACTAGCTGTGGTTGATTATTCTATGTGAGGGAATCGGGTGCTAGATGCCTAGGTTCGATAGTTGCTGTGTGGTTAGAGAATTT
>JAVTVY010014331.1:0-36908 GCA_036873755.1 Hanleya hanleyi
ATTTCACCTTTAAATTAATATATCGGGAATAAGTTCTGTTGAACATCGATAGAATTGATGAAGACGGTCAATGAGGTCCAGTTGAGGAATTGTAGTATGGAGACACGACGTTAAACCCTAATTCTCTCTCTTTCTTGTAGAGTCGAGAAATTCCACGTGGATACATATCTGTGCTGTGTTCTTTCTTATCAAGTTCTTCCGTAAGATATTTTGAGTTTTTCAATATCCACATATATTCAACGCCCGAGTTTTCACAAGATAATGGCACAATATCTTCCCCAAAATGCTTTTACCCCCAAAGAAGAAACGTGGTGGCGCAGCTTCTAGAACAAGATATGAATAGCTTTGTGTGGTGTTTATGCGCTTTGGGAGTCCAGGACACTTTTGGTATATCGTTGAGTGTGGTTGAAAGAGAAATATATCTCTTTACTAGAAAGTTTCGTGGCTGTTAAATAAGTCTTTCAGAGTAAATGCCGAATAGGCGTAAGTAGATATATTGTATGATAGTGTGCTTATAATCCGTTTTTTAACCACCACATGGTAATAGTAGTATTTACATGAATATTATATTATTTGGAGCTTTGTCAGCTGGGACTATGACGAATTAACCTTTACAGATTGGCTAAAACTTATTGCGAACTGATTTTTCTCATTGCTAGTTTGTTTTGGGAAAGTTACTTCTGTCAAAATGGCGAATTGTTTCAACTACCTTGCTCTTGGTAAACCTCACGCCAACCAGGTGCTTGGATTCACTGATGCTTTAGCATACATATCCAAAACCGTTTTTTGTCTTTCGTGCCATCGGAATTATAGGGAATCTGAAAATAACCGCTGTCTTACACAATTCCCACAAGAACTACTGTTGGCACCTTATCCCGCATAATTGCCACATTTATCTTGAGCTCCATAATGAGTTTCCGTGTGCGAAGCCACAAACATGACCTGCTCAAATCCCAGCTGGAAGTCTTAGCTATCATCCCACACCAACCTGACATTTGAAAAGCTATACAAAGTCCCCAAATCCAAGGGTTATCAACGACGTCGCCGTACTTCATCCTCCCCCGACGGGAATGATATGTTCTTTTGTTGAACTCGTCGTAGATTTGTATAGATTATGCTTGACAAATCCTATCACAGGTTTTGCCTATTCGTTTTTAGGAGTTAATACGCCAATGGCTATTGATCTGAGCAACAATGTGCACTCGTTTCCATGATAATTATTTACGACATGATTGGACTCACTGTAAAAGTTACACTTTCTGGATCCAAAATTCATACATGTAGTCGATGCCAGGTATACACATTTCAAATCCTCGAATCAAGCGCTATCATATAATAAATTCTGACTACTTACATGAGCCAGTTTAGAATATAACTTGCGTGTAATGTTGTGGGATATGTGACAAGAAAGTAACCTAGATCAATGCTTCAACAAGAGAGAGAGAGAGAGAGAGAGAGAGAATTACATTTAACGTCGCATTCAGCAACATTCCAGATATATAGCGACGATGCTTTAGCAAGACAACGGTTGATCCAACTTTGTTAGAGGAAACTGAACTAACAATATTACAGCTAACGGTTTTAACGTGCTCTGATATAAGGTTTGCAGACCGTTTGAATAGGGCCGAAGCAGCTTCAGGGAGCAGCGGTGTGTACAACGGGATGTTTCGTAGCAAATTAGGCACTTTGATATCTCTCTCGTGTATAGCCTATAAAGGTAATGGTTCTTTTTGTCCTCCGTCACGAAGTGGTGGGAGGACTTGGAAATGCTAGCCGTCCGTCCGTCCTTCCATCTTTCTGTCCTTCCGTCCGTCCGTCCGTTCGTCCCACATCTTGTGAACGCGACATCTTGAGAACAATTCGACCAATCGACTTCAAACTTGAGAAGGTGCTTCACATCAGTTAGACGGCCATTGGTATTGATTTTCACGGAGGTACGTAATCCAAGATGGCCGCCATCGACCATATTGGATTCTGTCCGTTCCACATCTTGTGAACGCGATATCTCGAGAACAATTCTGCCAATCGACTTCAAACTTGGGAAGGTTCTTCACATCAGTCAGACGGCCATTGGTATTGATTTTCACTGAGGTACGTAATCCAAGATAGCTGCCATTGACATATTGGATTCTGTCCGTCCCACATCTTGTGAACGCGATATCTCGAGAACAATTCAACCAATCGACTTCAAACTTGAGAAGGTGCTTCACATCAGTTAGACGGCCATTGGTTTTGATTTTTACTGAGGTGCGTAATCCAAGATGGCTGTCATTGACTATATTGGATTCCATTCGTCCCAGATCTTGTGAACGCGATATCTCGAGAACAATTCAACCAATCGACTTCAAACTTGGAAAGTTTCTTCACGTCAGTCAGACGGCCATTGGTATTGATTTTCACTGAGGAACATAATCCAAGATGGCTGTCATTGACCATATTGGATTCTGTCCATCACACATTTTGTGAACGCGATATCTCGAGAACAATTTGACCAATCGACTTCAAACTTTGAAAGGTTCTTCACATCAGTTAGATGGCCATTGGTATTGATTTTCAGTGGGGTACGTTATCCAAGATGGCTGCCATTGACCATATTGGATTCCATCCGTCCCACATCTTGTGAACGCGATATCTCGAGAACAAATCAACCAATCGACTTCAAACTTGGGAAGGTTCTTAACATAAGTTAGATGGCCATTGGTACAGGTAGTATGTAATCCAAGATGGCTGCCATTGACCATCTTGGATTTCACTCACACATATTGTACCCATCTGTGTTGTGAATGCGATATCTTGATCTATTCCACCCATCGATTTATAAACCTCACCATCCACAAATCCATATACAACTACAGACTTACATTCCAGTGTTACACTACCCATTACTGCTTCCCAAACCTCCTCAAATTGTCTCAACAATTCCAGATAAACGTCTCTTTCCACATACACATATCCACTTCCAAGTTATATTTAAGGGGATATTGTAAGCGTATATGCTGTATGCTCTCAAACAGGCTACTTGGTGGAGGATCTGCTAGCTACTCAGCTTGTTCGATTTGGATATGCACCACGGCCCATCTGAATTAATGTCTCTATGCAGTCCCTCTGGTCGAACTAGTCGCCGATTGGAGGTGCATTTTATCTAGACTTCATCTGTATGGATCAAATTAAGCTAAACACTGAGTCTCCTCTTATAGCTCTGCAAGATTTGTCACATAGCTATGCGTGTGCTAATGAAGTTGCATCGCTCTAAGCAATAGCTCATTGCTCATTGCCTGGGTCAGTTTTTCGATCTCCTTAGGTGATTGCATTGACACCACAAACATTGACAGGAAAGTCTCAGAAAAGATATGATTAGGGATTGTTCAACAACGATTGATTTGTGTCGAATTTTTATTGTTAGATATTTTGATCTTTAGATAGAGATTTATGTTGTTCGTCGCTAGACAGCTGTAATATTGCTGAACGTGACCTTAACCCTACCTGGCCTGGGGGGGGGGGCGAAATGGCCCCCTTACCAAACTTTCTGCGTTATCTCCGGAACGACAAAAAATAGAGAGCTGAAACTCCGTGACTTTATAGTTGATCATATTGGGGTCATTTTGAGCCTATTTGCATGACCCCCCGACGAGAGATTCATGGGTAAATTCAAGATGGCGGCCATGTGGGATCCCAGAAAAATGATGTTTTTGTCATATTTCTTCAAATTTCTGCTTTTCTGCGATGAAAAGCGGGCAAAAGCTATTTTATTTCACATCGCAATAATATTTACTAATTTATCATGCGTTTTTTGCGGAGAAATTACATAAATAAAAAATTCGGGAAATCTGACCGAAAAATCGACCAAAAATGCCGTTTTGGAAAATGACGTCACTCTGACGTCATCATGGCGGCCAACTTGGATTTGTTTACATTTTCGGGTAGAGCTTGACCCAAGGGTATAGTGTGGTAAGTTTCAGCTCCCTAGCTCAAGAAAAATAATTAGGGGGGGCCATTTCGCTCCCCCTCCTCCCCAGGCCACGACAGGTCCCAAAAAGCCCAGGCCAGATAGGGTTAAAAACTCACTCTCCCCACACAGTATTGAATTTACCCTTCAAGAAATTTTTTCAAATGAATGTAGTCATTGAGTTTATATACAAGAAACTCTCCTCTTATCAAAACTATGGATTGGCCCACAGACTGGCGACTTCCTTGGAAGGAGAACCTGCAACAAACTGTCAATCACTTAATTTCAATTATCTTTTCTTGCGAACGACGAGATATTAGACTACTAATATCCTACACAGAAAATAAAGTTATTCTTTCTAAATTTTGTGCCGTTAACGGGAATCCTAAAGATGACTGGCGCCAGAAAGTTTTACAACCATTTTCCCTTAAATTTGCTCTGAATGTTTATGTACATCTGAACTATACCCTATCATTGACCATTGTTAGGTCATTGTTCTTGTTTGTTTGTTGTTACTACTAGCCAACCGTCACTGAAAGGCAAAAACGGGATTTATTTATTGCTGACAGCTGTTTGAACTAGAGTAAATGAACTTCATTATATTTACATATTCTATGACTCTATCTTTCATGGCAAGATCGGAATTGAAATCGAAAATCCTGCAAATAGCTATCAAATAACTCTATTCAACAATACTCGGAATGCAAGTTCAAGTCCAAAGTGGAAACAGCGATGCTGAATTTTCCTTATGAAGAACACTTTCAGATTTTCAACATACGTTATAATTTTTCAAAATATAACTTTAATATCTAAACACATGAAATCCCATCCTCAGAGATATCGTTTTTTTCTCTAGGAACAAATTTTTTAAATCGGTCTTGTTTTTGTCACTGTACTGAAGTGAACGGGTTTTCGCCTCCGCCTTGAGATTAATAATCTTTTATGGCAAATTTGCCTCCCTTTTGTCAACGGAAGAGGTGAACATCTGACATTCAGTAGGCAGTCGACGTTCACGAATAATGTCCATTACACAAGGCCACCAAACAAGGCCCTATGTTAACCCTAAGACATCCAATCTCCCATGGAATATAAAAACACAAACTATGAGCAAAATGAGACAATAAAGGAGTTATACATTGTGTGGAAAGTGATGCGACCGTGGCGGTTATAGTGTCAGTCCTATATGGCCATATATTTGATTCCGTACTTGTAGCCTATTCGGGAGCCAGACGTCCTAATAGTTACACCAGAGAGAAAACACGTTCGTGTTTCGTCGAAATTTTATTGATTGGAATGGGTACATGCCATGAAACGCATCATCTGTCATACACAATTGACTCTTTATTCCATTTGAATCCGACACCTGCATCTACAAGAATCTCAATTTCTTAATTCTGTCTTATGTTTTCATTTTTGGGGGTTATTTTACATCTTTATACACTATACTGAGTATTAGAGGATATACAACTCTGATTCAATAAGAAATTGTTGTTCATCAAAATTTGAAATCAAGGACATATCACTAATTCCTAGGAACTGTTTGTTTTGATTTTGAAAACATCCCAGGCAACGGTTCCAGATTATGAAATTTGAGGTCTTTAAGACGACAGGGCTTGTGCGCGTGATCTTTAAGATGTTGTAACGCGAAGTCGTCTCAAGACACAGGGATGGTCTTCATAAAACCTATACAATAATAGTTTCCAAGGTCCGGCTTCTGAGATTTCTCGAAGTCTTGACAACCTCTTTAAATGAGAGAGGATACAACGAAAACGAAGTTCAATGTCTGTTGAATATTAAGCCGATTTATTGTAAATTCATTCCACCTAACTTAGGAATGACCGGCATCATTTGGCAGGCAGACTAGCACAACTTCATCAACATCAGACAATTCTGTAAACAGTCACTTCGGAACTGGAGATAGCAATAACTATTTATCGGAGACATGAGCCTCTGTGAGACCTGACGGTTATCCCATCAGGGACACCTGGTGTTACTAGTCTGACTATATGTGCCGTTCATTCCGTTATATACAAAGCTAGACGTTACAATGTCAATTTAACCCGGCATAAATGTCCTTACGAATTCGGTACAATTATGACTAGCAAATCACAAAACTGTCGCATTGTATAAATTCATTCGTCAAAACCAAGGTTAAATCATTACACTTACATAAACGGTTTCTATGTTATCTGTATAAATTTGAACTTACATAACTGATTCTCACAAATAGTTGTTTGCAATAACCGACCTAAAGGGTCATGGAATAGTATTTCGGAAATAGCTTTGTCAAAACACATCACAATATCAAGGTTTGCATGCACACAGATTTATATAAAATTGGTAAATGAAAAGTCAGAATTTATGCATTTATATGGTGGTCATGCAAGAATCGACATATCTTTTATGCATTTATATGGTGGCCCAGAATCGATATTTCACAAAATGTAGAACTGCTGATCATAATCCGGTAACGGTTAAACTATAGAGATGTATATGGATTGGTGTGTCCGTTATCTTCGATTTTCCAACGTAAATGGATCGCTCAGTCAACACTGCGAGGTTATTTTCCGCAAGAACGTGTGCGTGAATTGACAAGATCTTCGCTTAAGTAATGCTAATCTGATATGATCCTAAAAGCCTTCAAATTGAAGAGCATTAAACTGGATAGCACTGTGCTTTTATTGCTGTAAACCTCTCAGGTGCAAACCCGTATACTTTCCTGTGTATGTCGTCATAGCTGAATAATTGAGTGAAAAAAGTCGATTAATCTGTGAATGGTAACTCAAAGTGCTATATAAGACACGCATCTTTATCCGTCTCCAAGCAACAATAAACCTTCTTTTATTATCAAGCGAAAAGAGTATCAAATACTGAACGTGTGTTGCTATGTATAATAGAAACAGGCTAAATCTAAGGAACGCCACGAATCACACTTGAGAGAATCAGACTTTATGTGATTTCAACCTTCTTACCTTAACATTTTCATTTGACATGTTTCAGGATGGAGAGACGAAAACTTCCTTTCTATTTTTTGGGGGAAACCAGATCTAGAAGAGTCTCCGAGTCAGATCCCAATCTGAGGCCAAAGTCTCCTTCCTATCTGCATTGACTTGTGGTAAAGGGAGATTGTGAGGCGGGGGGGGTATTGGGATCAATCATTTCTACAAATCTCTAAGCACAACCACGTTTTCAAACTAAAACAACTCGACGTATACTTGTTCAGTTAATCTGAAACATTATATAATGCATGTACTAAATTGAGCTAATAACATATCACCTTCAGTCCAGAAAATACTCAGATCGTTCGCAAATAAAGATTTCACTCAGTACCTGGGACGTATGGGCTATGACACATGCACTCCTGTCAACTGTCATGACCTCCAGAAACGGCCCCATATCTGACATCAATCTGTTGACCAAATCTGATCCACTTGGCGGAAGTCTGCGGTTTGCTTAAGTTAACACTGTCCTACCTGCTCGTTCAAAGCAGTAACATAAAGCAATTATACCTGAAAAGGGCTTACTTTTGCGATTCGAGAGACGATGACGATTCGAGAGACGATTGCAATTTCGACATTATACAGATATTGCATGCTGTGAGGTGTGATATCACGATTTGTCAGCTCGAGAAGGTGATGTTCAACGAGGGCGGAGCACTCAGTACCCGGGACCCGGGAGCTATGAAACATGCACTCCTGTCAACCTTCATGTGCTCCAGAAACGGCCCCATCTTTGACTTCGAGAGCTGACAATTCGTGATATCACATCTCACAGCATGCAATATCTGTTTTATTATACCGAAAAAAGCCATAAACAATACAAATAGACGTACAGTGTAAAGAGAAAAACCAAGGCTGTGAAAATACTAACGTAAAACGCTTTCCGTCTGTACCACACGCCTACGACAATGCTACGAAAGAGTCTGTTCACGGACGATAACTGCGCGAGACCGTGTGACATTGCCTCTGCCGTGTGACGTCAGCGCGTGATCGTGGGACATCACATTGACGAGCTTTTTTCATAAGACATCGAGAATTGCGGAATATCACGTGATGGTGTCTCAACCAATTAAAATAAACGAATACACAGTGAGGTATAATAATAGTAATTATCCCTCTCTGAATAGTAGGCCTAATACGTTTATTCTCGAACATCCTGCATATTGTGTATCTATATCTGGCATAGTAGCGTTTGTTAACCCTATTTGGCCTGGGGGGGGGGGGGGCAATTTTCGCCCGTTGGTTTTTTGGTCTTATCTCCGGAACGACAAAAAAAAATGAAAGCGGAGACTCCGTGACTGTAGATTATCATATTGGGGTCATTTTGAGCCTATTAGCATGACCCCCGAGAAGCGAATCATGGGTAAATTCAAAATGGCGGCCGAGGTACCAGAAAAGTGATGTTTTCGTAGTATTTCTTCAAATTTTTTGCTTTTCTGTATGGAAAAGTGGGTAAAAATTATTTTATTTCATATCAGATTATTATTTACTAATTCGCTATGCAGTTTTTATGAAGAAAAAAACAAAAATTAAAAATTCGGAAAATCTGATCGAAAAATCGTCCCAAAAATGCTCTTTCTGAAAATGACGTCACGGTGACGTCATCATGGCGGCCATATGGGATTTTTTCACATTTTCTTGTAGAGCTTGACCCAAAGATATAGTGTGGTAAGTTTCAGTAGGCCTACTCTAGCTTTAGCGATAGCGAAAATATATAGGGGGAGGGGGCGGGGGGCACTTTCCGCCCCCCCTCAAATCGCCCAGGCCAAATACGGTTAAATTCTGGGAAAAATGTAACTATTTCAATCAACTGTGAAAAACAGAATTGCAACAACTGGTTCGATAAGGGTGTTCTGTCAAACGCCTTCACTCCAAGTTTTTAAGGTTTCTTAAGCTCAAATTTGTTGGTGGACATCACCTGGGGCGAATAAAATCGTCGCAGATATCACACACCGATAGATGCATTGATATTAACCTGGCGTGTGGGGTTTCTGCAGCTTCGATTTGGAGTTGTTTCCAATTCTGTTTAACCCAGGGATAGGTGTCATACGAACAAAGTGTAACATAACCGCGACTAGGATTGATTACAAAAAATATATTACTGAACTGTGATACGGATTTGTCGATATGAACATCATGATGTTGAACATCGTTGAAAACTGTCCACATGTTGACAAGAAACTAGCTTGTTTTCCGCTATTTCTTGCCTTCTTGGATTTGATTGTTGATAGTGTCGTATGAAAAGCGGCTTTCGATTATGGTCTCGGAAATCCTCCATGGACGATGTTTGGCTAATGAACGTCAGATTTGACCATCGAATTGAATAGTTTAATCTTCCTCGATTGATACCAGTTTGATGGTGATGTTTCATTCACGGAGATTGCAACCAGAAAGCAAACACTCGCACCCAGCAATTTCTATGCATGTGTTATTTTTCGAATACACCTAAATTGAAA
Source organism: Hanleya hanleyi (assembly GCA_036873755.1). Taxonomy (NCBI): domain Eukaryota; kingdom Metazoa; phylum Mollusca; class Polyplacophora; order Lepidopleurida; family Hanleyidae; genus Hanleya; species Hanleya hanleyi. Next base: position 9,402 of record JAVTVY010014331.1, read on the forward strand.
CTCGAACGGTATTTGGAAACGGTTTCCTAAAATATGCGACATCTGTTAATAAATATAAAAGAATATCGTATAAATAAATGTTGAGGATGAATCGCTAGGGAATGAGCGAAGCCACTTGGTATCAGCCGTCGGCATCTCCTTCGTTTGACTGTACATTCGTGAGTTTCAACAACTATTATTGCAGAGCTAGAGCAAGGCGACGCCACGAATGCAATTTATTAATTGTTCTGTCCGAGAAGATGATCATAGATAACGATGTTGTGACAAGTAATCAATGAATACACTAATCAACGGCCTACAACACGTCAAAGTATGTGGAATCCGTAAAATGGACTCGCCAATAGTCTTTTTCGAAATATTGCCGCCTGTCTGAAGATTCCGTATAGGACCAAAAATTGACAATTCAAAACGTAATTATTTCTGCTCACGAACGTGTCGGGGCAGGGTTCGGGCATTCCCATACGTACTGCTTTATTGACATGAATAACTCGACTGTCAATCAAAGAAACAATGTCTGACACAAACTCTGGTTGCCTGCTCACATCTATAGAAAATTAACGTATTTGTGTAAAATCTCTACTTCCAACATCTATAATTGTATCCCATATGCCGTACGTCTTAAACTATATTTGGCGAGAAAGTCCACGATGGCTGTAAGGACCTCCGCCGTGAATATGGATTGCAAGCACCCGTCTTCCCGCAATGGGCGATCCCGAGGATTGGACTGATCAGATTTGAATCTTTATCGAGCCAGATGAAGTAGGAAATGCATCACACTGACAGTCTTTTACTATGTAAAGCCCCAGGTGCCCAGCAAAATACAGATAGAAGGAGAGTTTCGACTTTCACCCTTTATCACCATCCATCAGGCTATTTAGATGAAAGTTAAAGGGTCGTCTTTCTTTAGTTAAACTACACTCCTATGTGAGGAGTAGTATCGTTACAATACAAATAAAATTAACTATCTGAATTTTCATTTTTGTGTCTTCAAAACTGAGATGAATAATTGATTGAAAAAGCACGATGATTCCGTGAATGGTAACTCGACATATCGTAAAAGACACACATCTTTGTCCGTGTCCAATCATGACGTGTGAACATTTATCCATTTACTGGACATATATTACTATGTAAACTGGAGAGATATGCAGGAGGGTGGAAAAATTGACGACGTCTGTCGAATAAAAAGCAACCATATGACTACAGGAAAGCTTCCCTCGGCACCTCGCGTTCAGACCCGAGGATACGGTGGATTTTCGGACTCGAGGACGTCTGGTGGAGTAAACTGCTCAACATGGGGTAAACCTCGTAAATACAAGAATACCCAGAAAAACTGACCTGTAATTTCCGCCGTCGCACGGCTCAAATTCCCCACCAAAACAAAAAACCTACATAGATTTGTCGAATGACATGTACAGAGGGCGTGACCCGGGAACTAACATTCCATCAGCAGAATCCTACCATATACAGGTAATACAGAAACAAGCTCAATCCAAGAAATACCGCTGAATGCCAGCTAAACAACACGAAGATCTATATGCGATTCCAGCATTCTGTTGTTATCTTAACAGCTCATTTGATGAAGATGAAACGGAAGATAAGTTCCATTCTGTCCTCGGGGGACCAACAGATCTGGAGGAGACTCCGAATCAGATTTCAATCTGAAGCCAAAGTCCCCCACCCATGCAAACTTGTACATTGACTGGTTTGCATTGGGACACCGCTCATTTATTTACCAAAATTTCCATTATCATGGTCAACTAAAACAACCCGTTGCATTATTGCTTTGGCTAACCCGATACAGTATTCAAATACTACAATCACTTAGCATCATTACATATCACATTCAATCCGGCTAAAGACGGCCCGAAAAAGAAGACCACGTTCATAGATTTTACTAGTGATTAGTTGGTCGTGTAACCAAGTGTAGCTGTTGCGGGAACATGTTACCTTTGTGTTGATGATTCGCTGAAATCCTGGTGCTACGTTTGGGTGTTACATATTTCCCCACTCAGTATTCCAATCGCTTCAGACGCTTATACGAATACATGGGCTCTGGTAGGTGTTGATATATACAAGCGTCTAGCTCGTCATTTAAATTTCAGCAGTCGTCCATTGAGGAATTTCCGAGCCCAATATCCAAAGGTCTAATTCATGTTCATAAAAACGAAAAATTATAGTATACAAAAACATAGACTAGTTTCCTGCAACAGTCAACAAGTTTTCAATAATGCTGGTAAGATATGATATTCCAAAAATATCAAATTCGTATCGCAGAATGTTTAATCCATATGATTTTTGTAACATTATCTAGAGAATGATGTATCTCCGTCACGCTTTGATTATAGCTGTTCATATGAACATCATGAGGATCTCGAAGTAGATGGGTTCATACGGTCCCTAGCTCCGGGTTAAGGACAATTAGATACAAGTTACGAAACGAAAGGCTAAAGATCTTGCACTCTGCGCTCGTATTTTGCTATCAGCATGCGATATGTATCGTTAAAATTGAGAAGCTTTGAGTGAAGGCGCTTGATGGTATAGCCCTGTTTTACAACTTTATGCACTAGTGTGTGATATTGAATAAATATCGTCACATTTTACACATGATATAGCAAATGCTACTAGGCGAGATATGTATACGCCATATGCAGGTCACAATCGAATATTCCTGCCCAGAAAAGCATAGTTTACAATGTCAAAATTTGAATCATTACCCTAATTGTAAACTTCTATATCATCTTTACAGAGATAGATATAGGTCTAAACATGATGTGCTGTTAGATCAATCTGCAGTTTCCTTTAACTTCAGTGAAGATGGATATATATCCTTTTATGTGATATTTATATATGGTATATGTAGCTTATTTTAAGCGTCTGCCTATAGTCGTATTCATAAGAGAACAGATGTAGGTCAGCCAAAAGGGGTGCACCAATCAGTACCAATTGGAATACCCATATTTTGTTGATATATTGTGTCGCCAAACTTCACATAGATATTAATAATGAGAATTTCAGAAAACTCTATAAAAAAACTTCATGAATGATATTACTTGTGTGTAGTAGAGCTAAGGAATATTTTCTGGCTTCTGAATCGATATATCGACAATCAGTTTTGATGAACACCGATATAATTAATGAACTAAGACGGTGAATAAAGTCCTCTTGATGGATTGTAGTATAGAGAGTCGGGGAATTCCATGTGGATACATGTCTGTATGTATCCTTTCTCATCAAGTTCTTCCGTAAGATATTTTGAGTTTTTCAATGTCCACATACATTCAACGCCAGAGATTTAAAAAAAAAATTGCGCAATGCCGCAATGCTTTTACCTCCTGAAGTGGTGCAGCTTTTAGAACCAGATACGAATCTAGCATTGTATGGTGATTTATGTGCTTTGGGAGTTCCAGTACACTTTTGGTATATCGTTGTGAGTGGTTGGAAGAGAAAAACCTCTTTCCTTGAGAAACGTTTCGTGATTGTTAAATAAATCTTTCAGACTAAATGCAGTTTGGAAGTAAGTAGACATTTTCGATAATGGTTTGCTTATAAACAATTTCTTAACCAGCGCCTGATATTAGTAATATTTACATATGAATATTATATTATTTGGAGCTTTGTGTGCTGGAACTAATTTACTCTAGAGATTTGCTACAACTTATTGGGAATTAAGGTTTCTCAGTATTTGTCTTGCTTTGGGAATATGGCGAATTGTTTCAACCACCTTGCTCCTTCAACCTCGCGCCAATCAGGTGCCTAGATTCACTGATACTTGGCATAAATCTTCCCAATTGTTTTTATTTTTCGTGCCATCGGAATAATAATGCATCTCAAATTAACCGCCGTCTGAGAATTACCTGTCTCGATTATTTTCAGATAGGTGGACAGTAGAAACTCGCAAACCCCGATGAGCCGCTTCACTTCCGAGAGGTTAAATGTACAAGACCTCTGAATAGAGATAACGTCTCTCTTAACTCATTGGATTCATCAAAATGGTAATGTTAAATACCGCGTGTTGATCAGGATGTGTCTAGACTTGAAAAGATTCGGCCTTGAGAAGTATTCAGATCCGATAGAATGGGCATTGGTTGGTTAATAGAGCAGTCGCGCCTCATGCTGTGACCACTGGTAAATCCTTATGGCCAGTGTGTCGTAATTTGGAGCGGTAGTATTAACCACATTGTGGGCGTCAGATCCGACATTCAGTATCAAAGCGTCGTCCAAAAAACGAACAAAAAGTCATTTTAAGTTAGAGTTAGCACCAATTCCAAACAGGGCGTTCAATGAAATTTAACACAAATTCCAATCAGGCGTTTAATGAAAATTTAACAGAGTTCAATAATGACAGCGCGATGTCATGATGTTCTACCTATAAATCCTTGTCACTGACAGTATTTTTTATTCATATGTGCGGCTTTTATGGATAAAAAAGTGAAGCGCTATAGAATGTGAGGTGGATATATGTCCGTACATATTCTCCAACGATCGATAGAATATTACTCATGAAATTGTTTGGCGCGTGTTACAAGCTTATATGGATATGTCTTGTCTATTCGAGGTCAATTGTGACATTCGAAACCAAATTTATCCACGAGGCACCAGGTTAACAAACAAACAAATCTACACATGCCTCTACTACCATCCCACAAAATCCAATATTGAGATTACTGACTACCTAATATGATCGACCAGAGAAACTTAAAACAGAAAAGTCCTATCCCTGACGAGCGTTGATATTAAACAAATACGCTTAGCCTACTCGAAATCGCAATCGAAACTAAGATAATTTGAAGTAGCGTATATTAAAAAATAGATGGTGCTCGTTGCTCCTGGTTTTAGGACGATTAATTTACAAGGTGAGCATATAACGAGATATTGCATAGATGTATCATCGATCGATAGCCCTAGATAAAAAATGTAGTAGGAAAAATCTATGATAATATTAATGTCGTCAACATGAATGATATCACCGTCCGTCCTATACGCTCAAGTGAAAGTGGTGTTCATTAGACACTAGCCGGCATCCATTGAACAAGAACATTCTGAAAAATCTTATAACCCGAATAATGGGATATACATTGGGGTCTTTCCATGAACTAGAGTGAGATGGATCACGAGCGAATTAAAATGGCGGCCATGCGGGCTCTCCGGAATGGGCGTTTTGAAGTTTTTCGTTCATTATTTTCATTTGTTCTTGTCTCATGGAGCATAAGACTTGTCTTATATATGGAAAATACTTCACAGAAGAATGTATTGTCTAGGCCCTTGTGCCAGACAAAATGCCTCCGTGTGAAGCTGCCAGCACGTGTCTGACCAACCATACTAGATGCAAATCATCCAAAGATCAATCAATGAGATCAAATAGAAGAATACTGTATTAATGTACGAGTCATATTAATATATAACAATGAATGATGTCTTTAAATTATGGATTCGGAAATTCATTAATGCGAGACGACTGAATATTGAATGGCGGACTCGACGCTTATATTTCAAAACCACTGTCCCCCACAACATCATGTTTTCCAACTGACCGCATTGAAACTAGTTGAGTTAAATTGCTGATATCATTGAAATTTTGTTCACTTACATTTTATTTCATCCCTTCATGTTTTTTATAACATTGCCGTATGAGGAATAGGGTCATCCGGCGAATGGCGAAATCCATCATCATCGAGCACTGGCCTCTCTTTGTCGGATTTTACGTTTGCAGCCAGCTATACTAATTATAGCTGGTCTGGTCCGTCATTCATAATTCAGCCGTCGTCCATTAAAGAATATCCGCGTCTATAATCCAAATACCTAACTATATAATGTAAGTTATAAGTTGATAACCCCTAAAGACTGATTTGAATGGGAGACACGTATAGTCGTTACCACCATCTCCATAACTCTATATCGATTTACCACCAAGAAGAAGAACGTGATTAAACTTCTAAGAGAAATCTCCCGTGGCTGACAAACCTATAAATAATCTCCTCGAGGCAAATCTCTGACATTGAGCTTGTCTCATCATTATTGATTTTTAGATGAAAACAATGCACGACTAACTTCTTCATTAGTGTAATTCTTTTTTCGTCCTTTATGAACAGATTTGGTTTTCAGAAATCTTGTAACCTATACAAACGGTCATTCACTTATTCAAATTATCTCTCTACTTCAAATATAACGTTCTTCGTTGTAAGCGTTTTTTCGAGACTTTTACACGCGGCCATACTGGACACAGCTTTTGACCTATCATTGCTATGACAAATCAATACAACACTCTGGTATTTACTTGTTTACCCTGGTTGATCCTCACCAAGAGAAGGCGGAGTTTAGGGGCTGGGTAAAGAGATCAAAGGATGAAATTAACTAAATGTCAAATTCAGAACGTCGTAACTCGCATAATGTAACACAAAGAGATTGTCGTTTTGGCACAAGTTCGTAACTTCTAACCGGTCATGGCTTGAATCAATGACGCCCATGAGTCTTCTTCATGCCTGCTAAATTCTAACAGATTATCGGGAGCTTCCCAATGTTGTGAAATGAGATTATTTGCAAGATAAACGATTAATCCAATAGTATAAATTTAGATCTGATGTCTGGAGAATAGGGAATGAGCTTTCCTGCCGAAAGTTTATAGCTCCTCGGTCAACGAATTCAACTTTAATGTGACCAGTTTCCGAATCATTCACTCTGAGTATCAAATCGTACGTTTCTGCTAAGAATGTTTTACACTTTTGCAGTTCGAAGAGCAAATGATTCACATAATCAAAGCGTGACCGAGATACATGCTCTGAAAAAACCCAGTTGTGTACAGAATTGCTTGCACATCTCCAAAAAATGTGTGTCAGAAGTTCACAATTTGTGTACTTTTTCTTCACAAATTGTGTATCACAGCTACACAGTGATTGTAGAAGTTCAATTTTGCGATGTGTACCTATGGTACACAGTTTGTGTACTTTTGGTACACATTTGTTTTTGGAGAGTACTCTGGAAACGACTTGCACATTCATTTGTATAAAGCATAATGGTCAGTGATTAGGATTTTATGTAAAGAACATCATTTCTTGCTGGCATAAATGAAAACCGTTCCTTTCTCATAGGAAATCGTCTGGCGTTATTATTTTATTATATACATTTGGAATTGTTGCTGTCATACGAAATAGTTCTTTCGAATGTTGACGCGGAAATTCTTTCGTGGATGACGGCTGAATATGGAATGTCAGATCTGACGTTTGCAATGTCCATACTGCACAAGTCACCAAGTTTGAACATAAGCTTCGCATTGGAATGCTGACAGTTCTCATTTTATCGGAGATCGCCAGAGACGACAACCGGAGAACACACATATATATAATATTCGGTACTGCCAAGCGAAAGTCCTGGGATGCCTCTTTGTTGGTAGAATTGTTTGGATTTCCCATCGATAATATTGGAAGTTTGATGAACTGTCATCTAGCAACAGCACATAGGTAGTCCAATGGTTGTAAATTGTGCACCGCTTGTTTCAGAGATATATCCATTCTCTTATGAATACGACTATGTCCAGTGACTTAGAAGATAGCCATTCCAATTACAAGCGTCTAGTCCGTCATCCATAATTCAGCCGTCGTCCATTAGAGAATATCCGCGTCCATAATCCAAAGACCTATTCCATATTCCATATAACAGTATTAGCACCAAATTCAAAAAGACAATCATAGTATACATAAACACAGGCTTGTTTCCTGCAAGAGAGAAGCGGTCAACAGTTTTCAATGATGCCGGCAAGACATCATGATGTACCATGAGGATCTTGAAGTACATGGGTTCATACGGCCCCTAGCCCCGGGTTAAGCGGAATTAGACACAAGTTACGAAACGTAGCGCCATAGATCTTGCACGCTACGTTCGTATTTTGCTATCAGCATGCGATATGTATCGCCAAATTTGAGAAACTTTGAGTGGAGGCGCTTGGTGGAATAGCCCTGTTTTATAAGTTTCTGCAACAATGTTTTGTGACGTTGATTAAAATTGTCACATTTAACACAGGATCTAGCAAATGCTACTAAGCGAGATATGTATACGCCATATGCAGGTCCCACTGGAATATTACTATCCAGAAAGGGATAGTTTACGATGTCGAAATTTTAATCATCTCTTTTGTCATAAAGTCGACGAGAGAGAATGCCCGCTTCATTTTTATAGAGATAGAGATCTAAATAAGATGTGCCTGTAGGGCTATCTGTAGTTTCCTTCAAATTCAGTGAAGGTGGATATATATCCTTCACTGCGTCATTTATATAGCGATTATCCACAGCGAGAAGATCGTCTATATAGCGTTTGGTGAATGAGAAGGAACGGGCTTTGAATGGATCGGTTTTTGAAAGCGCCTGCATATAGTCATATTCATAAGAGAACAGATACAGGTCAGCCAACAGGGGTGCACAATTAGTACCCATTGGAATATCTATATGCTGCTGATATATTGTGTTGCCAAATTTCACATAGATATTTTTAATGAGAAATTCAAGCAACTCTATAAACAAAGAAACATCCCATGAATGATATCTCTTGTATGTAGTAGAGCTAAAGAATGCTTTATGGCTTCCGACATTAATATATCTACGATCAGTTTTCTTGAACACAGATAATATTAATGAACTTAGACGGTCAATAAGGTCCTGATGAGGGATTGTAGAATAGAGAGTCGAGAAATCCCATGTGGATACATGTCTGGACGGTATGTCACCTTTAGCATCAAGTTCTTCCGTAAGACATTTTGAGTTTTTCAATATCCACATACATTCAACGCCAGAGTTCTTAGAAATAGTGGCGCAATACCTTTCCCAAAATGATTTTATCTCCTGAAGGCCCCTCGTCAATGGGGTTGAAGAAGCTTGGTGGTGCAGCTTCTAGAACCAGCTATGAATCTAGCTTTGTATGGTGATTTATGCATTTTCGGAGTCTAGTATAGTTTTGGTATGTGGTTATGATTGGTTGGAAGACAAATACCTCTTTCCCTGAGAAACTTTTTGTTTCCCATTCTTTCTCATTCACCAAATCTTCTATAGACGACTCTCTTCTTGGAATAACAGCAAACCACTCAAAGGATACTCTCCTTCTCTGGATTTGAACGAAATCAAACTGGAACAACATATTTCGAAATATATCATAAAAAACTGAAAAGAACTTACTCCCACGTTGAATTTACGACACGAGAGACGCCATTCCCGAAGAGTAATATTTGCTGGGTTCTGTGTAAATTCCAACGATTTTAATCCACATGACAAATCATCATTTCATCGACGAAGGAATTCTTTCTAGCGCCTTCTCTCCAAGTTTCTCAACTTTGGTCATGAATATAACACACTAAATATTGACGATATATAATACGCTTCCGAGTTAATGTCGGCTTGGGGTCGTACGGACATCCTCACGGTGTTCACAAGAACCGGTGTAGTCAACGTGTGACCGGGATGCAAAACTCTTTGGAAAACTACTTGGAAATTCATTTGAAAAATAGATTGAATAGTGAGTCAGTGAGATTTAAAGTCTTTTTCAAAAGTTTCAGTCACATCAAGACGGTGCCCACATGTGCCAGGACACGAGAGTGTCCCCAGTTCCTACTGGACACTGATCAGCATAGCCAATACTATACACCCGGTCAACCAACTAAGTTATGACCGTACTCAACGTTGCTTGGCTTAGGTGATCTATATTGAATAGTGATAAATTGCGATGTTTGCCTACTTGGATTATGGTGTGGATAAATCAAATCAATCTACATGAATAAGGTGATTCGATAATTACAAGCGTCTAGTCCGTCATTCATAATTCAGCCGTCGTCCATTAGAGAATATCCGCGTCCATAATCCAAAGACCTATTCCGTATTCCACATAACAGTATTAGCACCAAATTCAAAAGACAATCATAGTATACATAAACATAGGCTTATTTCCTGCAAGAGAGAAGCGGTCAACAGTTTTCAATGATGCCAGCAAGACATCATGATGTTCCAAAAATATCAAATCAGTATCGCTGATCAGTATTCTTAATCCATAATATTCGTTGTAAAGTCGTCATCTAAAGAATGATGTATCTCAGTCACGCTTTGATTGTGACTGTTCATATGAGTACCGTGAGGATCTTGAAGTACATGGGTTCATACGACCATTTCATCAGTCATATTATCTCGATTGATACAGATTTTATCGCGATATCGTGTTTTACTCGAGGAGATTGCAAAAAGAAAACAAATTGCACCCAGCAATCTCAAGCGTTTATGTTCAGATATAAAGAAATAAATAATTCGCATCTTCGAAAACATGGAAAAATATTTGAAATATTTTAAAATATGTGATACATGTTTCAAAATACGGAAGAATTCCATAATGAAGTACTGATTATGTGAAAACGCCACAAGCCGTCTTGTGATTAGACAACGGTGATTCATTCGTTTGACGATGCATCTATCATTACCGCGAGCTGTTACTACTGAGCTCGTTGATGACAGTGATGAGACGCCATTAATACAATTTAATTAGGAAGATCAAATATTCAGTCGGAGAAGTTGATGATAGATAACGATGTTGTGACAAGTAATCAATGTATACACAAATCAACCACCAACAAAACGTCAATAGTTTGGGGAATCCGTACATGTATTCGCCAATTTTCGTGCTCTGTCGAAAAATAATCGATTCAGCACAGGACCAATAATTGGTTATTTAGACCGTAATTATTTCTGCCCACGGACGTGACGATACAGGTCCGGGCATCTTCATACGTCCGTTTTATTAACATGATTAACCCGACTGTCAGTCAAAGAAACATAATGTCTGACACAAACTCTTGTGGATGCCTACTTAAATCAATAACAAATTAACGTGATTGTGGAAAATCGCTACTTCCAATATGAATAATTGCTTCCCACATGCCGTTCGTATTCAGCTGGTGTCATTATGGGCGAGAAAGAAGACCACGATGGCTGTGTGGATCGCGGAGGGCGATATTGATTGCAGCCCGACATCTACTCACAAACGGAGATTCTGGTTGTATCTAGTCGAGTCAGATGAAGTAACCAAAACATGACATGAAAGGAAGATGGGTTTCTTCTTCTGGTTCTTGTTCAGAAAGTTTCACAGCTTACTATGTGGCAACTCTGTTTAGCGAATGGACTGTAACCGTACATTCAAGTATGTCCAATATTACCCAGCTATTTTAATCCTCCAATGGAGACCTCGCAACCCATCCTCTCCCAGAGTGCTTTGCGCTACGCTGCATTTAGCCCTGTAGGGGCCTCACCATTTTTTACAGAATTCCTGTTAAAACCAAGAACACTTCTATCTCACTGTTTTTGCTGATCGCAAAATGTATATTTATCTCGAAATACACTAAACAGTTATTCAGTGTATTTCAAACCGCCAGTTTCACACAGTTTGAAGGCAGCTTTTTGACAAATTGCCCTAGAACTATATGTTGCGAAAATATATATCGGTGAATCGTGGCTGATATTAATTCGCCCAGTTGGACGGTTGTCATGTTCGTTTACTGTGGCAACAGATGACCTTGGGTCAACTCAGGTAAAGTCCGTGAGACCCTGACAGAGGCGCGAAGCAGAACGAAATGAATGCCTGGTAGCGCTGGCTCACAACCATGATTGAGATTCACGATCACATCACTTTAAATTATTTAGTGGGTTTAACTAAACACACCCAACAGTATAGATTACGCATCGTCCTGTATGCGTTAGCACTGAGAGCTTTAAATCTATAGCCAGAGAGATGCAATGATCTGTGTCTTTAGGGAATATATAATATCACCCACAATCACTTAAGTTTGTCAAGATATAGATGTTTTTTATAACATTGCCGTGCGACGAATGGAGTCTTCCAGCGAATGGCGAAATCCATCATCATCGAGCACTGACTTCTCTTTGTCGGATTTTACGTTTGCAGCCAGCTATACTAATTATAAGCGTCTGATCCGTCATTCATAATTCAGCCGTCGTGCATTAAAGAATATCCGCGTCCATAATCCAAATACCTAACTATATAATGTAAGTTATAGGTTGATAACCCCTAAAGACTGATTTGAATGGGAGACACGTATAGCCGTTACGACCATCTCCATAACTCTATATCGATTTACCACCTAGACTGGATGAGTCTCTATTTCATATGTACTATTATTAATAATAAAATGATCTTTAATAAATAGAATGAGAAAAAAAAATGAAAAAAAAAAAAATGAAAAAAATATTTTTAAAATAGAGACTGGACGATTTGATGGGTTTCGTCGTGTAAAGATTCCATCTGGAGGCGTGGTTAGTCTGGACGATTGACATGTTTTTACCTTCGGTCGCAATATTTGTATCAATTTCATTCTAACGGCATATTGTGACGTCTCGGCAGTAACGTCATTCCCATTGTTGAGGTCATGGTAGTAACGTCATTCTCATTGTTGACGTCACATGAACGCATTGCTTCCAGCGTGCGTATATGAACGAACCAATCAAATCCTTTGAGTTGGGGGCGGGGTCAGAATACGGAGTTTTCATTGGTGACAAAAAATGCACAGTATATTGTGCATTTTTTCTTGCAAAGTTAGCTCCCTTGTGACGTTCCGTTCAGTCCCTGTTTCAAGCATTTCTTAATAGGCAGAGTTACTTCCTCTTGTTTCCCGTTTAAAATACATTATGAAACAGGGGCTGGATCCAGTCTATTTACCACCAAGAAGAAGAACGTGATTAAACTTGTAAGAGAAATCTCCCGTGGCTGATAAAACTATAAATAATCTTCTCGAGGCAAATGTCTGATAATGAGCAATATCCCATCATTATTGATTTTTAGATGAAAACAATGCACGACTAACTTCTTCCTTGGTGTATTATTTTTTCGTCCCCTATGAACAGATTTGTTTTTCACTTACAAAATATACAGGAATATTGTAACCTATACAAACGGTCATTCAGTTCTCCAAATTATCTCTCTACTTCAAATATAACGTTGTTCCTTAAGCGTAGTTTTCAAGACTATATGCGGTTATGCTGGATACAGCTTTTGACCTATGGCTGCTTTGACAAATCAACTCAACACTGATATTTACTTGTTTATCCTGGTTGATCCACACCAAGAGAAAGCGGAGTTTAGGGGCTGGGTAAGAGACGAAAGAATGAAATTAACTAAATGTCAAATTCAGAACGCCGCAACTTGTATAATGCAACACAAAAAGATTGTCGTTTTGGCACAAGTTCGTAGCTTCTAACCGGTCATCGCTTGAATCAATGACGCCTATGATTCTTCCTCACGCCTTCCAAATTCTAACACATTATCGGGAGCTTCCCAATGTTGTGAAATGAGATTATTTACAAGATAAACGAGTAATCCAATAGTACAAATCTGGAGCTGATGTCTGGTGAATACGGAATGAGCTTCCCTGCCGAAAGTTCATAGCTCCTCGGTCAACGAATTCTACTTTAATGTGACCAGTTCCCGAATCATTCACTCTGAGTATCAAATCATACGCTTCTGCTAAGACTGTTTTACACTTTGACAGTTCGAAGAGCAAATGATTCACAGAATCAAAGCGTGACTGAGACACATACTTTGGAAACGACTTGCACATTCATTAGTATATAGCATAATGGTCAGTGATTAGGATTTTATGTAAAGAACATCATCATGCCTTGCTGGCATAAATGAAAACCGTTCCTTTCTCATAGGAAATCATCTGGCGTTATTATTTTATTATATGCATTTGGAATTGGTGCTGTCAAACGAAATAGTTCTTTCGAATGTTGACGCGGAAATTCTTTCATCGAAGACGGCTGCATATGGAATGTCATATCTGACGTTTGCAATGCACATACTGTACAAATCACAAAGTTTGAACATAAGCTCCGCATTGGAATGCTGACAGATCTCATTTTATCGGGGATCTCGACAGACGGCAGCTTTGATGGACAACCGGAGAACACATATATATATATATATATATTCGGTATTGCCGAGCGGAAATCTACGGACGGCCCGATGACTGCCACCATAGATCATCGAGAAGTTGTGAATGAGCCGATTGTCATCTGTTATCTAGGAAAATGTTGCTAATGAATCAAGATATTAACAATATCGCCTATATACTCTGTGCTATTGTGTTAAAGCAGAATGTTCTTTGAAGAAAACTTAGTAAAGCAGAAATGAGCATCAGGGTCATGTGATTGTTAGCAGTTTTTACTTTTGTCTAGCTTCTATCTTCAACTCTAACGTTTATCGTAATTTTTGCAGAGAAAAATGATCGTCGATATGTCAACGACACAAGTTATAAGGATTCAGCTCTACTACATATGAATGATGTAATTCCTGGGATGCTTCTTTGTTGGTAGAATTGTTTGGATTTCCCATCGATAATATTGGAAGTTTGATGAACTGTCATCTAGCAACAGCACATAGGTAGTCCAATGGTTGTAAATTGTGCACCGCTTGTTTCAGAGATATATCCATTCTCTTATGAATACGACTAGGTCCAGTTGACTTAAAAGATAGCCATTCCAAAACCCACTCCTTCTCATTCACTAAACCTTGTATAGGCGACTCTCTTCTTTGAATAACAGCAAACACTCAACGCCGAGAAGTATACTCACCTTCTCTGGATTTGAACGAAATTAAAATGGAACAACATATTTGGACATATATCATAAAAAAAACTGAAAAGAGTTTACTCTCACGTTGAATTTACGACACGAGAGACGCCATTCCCGAAGAGTAATATTTGCTGGGTTCTGTGTAAATTCCAACGTTTTTAATCCACATGACAACACATCATTTCATCGACGAAGGAATTCTTTCTAGCGCCTTCTCCCCAAGTTTCTCAACTTTGGTAATGAATATAACACACTAATTATTGACGATATATAATACGCTTCCGAGTTAGTGTCGGTTTGGGGTGGTACGGACATCTTCACGGTGTTCACAAGAACTGGTGTAGTCAACGTGTGACCGGGATGCAATACACTTTGCAAAACTATGCGAAATTATTTGAAAAATAGATTGAATAGTGAGTCAGTGAGATTTAAGGTCTTTTTGTAAAGTTTCAGTCATATCAAGACGGTGCCTACATGTGCCAGGATATGAGTCTCCACAGTTCCTATTATCCTGGACACTGAACAGCCCAGCCAATAAAGCATCCGGTCCACCCGGTCAACCAACTAAGTATTGACCGGACTCAACTTTACTTGGCTTAGATGATCTATATTGAATAGTGATAAATTGTGATGTTTGCTTACTTTGATTATGGTGTGGATCAATCAAATCAATCTGCATGAATAAGGTTATTCGATAATGTCATTTCATCAGTCATATTTTCTCGATTGACACCGATTTTATCGTGATGTTGCAAAAAGGAGATTGCAAAAAGAACACAAATTGCACCCAGCAATCTCAAGCGTGTATGTTCAGATTAAAAAAAAATCCTTCGCATCTTCGAAAACATGGAAAAATATTTGAAAAGTTCCATAAAATATGTCATACATGTATCAAAATACGGAAGAATTCCATAATGAAGTATTGATTGTGTGAAAACGCCACACGCCGTCTTGTGATTAGACAACGGTAATTCATTCGTTTGACGATACATCTATCAGTACCGCGAACTGTTACTACTGAGCTCGTTGATGACAGTGATGAGACGCCACTAATACAATTTAATTAGGAAGTCCGAGAAGATGATGATAGATAACGATGTTGTGACAAGTAATCAATGTATACACAAATCAACCACCAACAAAACGTTAATAGTTGGGGAATTCGTACATATATTCGCCGATTTTCATGCTGTGTTGAAAAATAATCGACTTTCGAAAGATTCAGGACAGGACCAATAATTGGTTATTTAGACCGTAATTATTTCTGCTCACGGACGTGACGATACAGGTCCGGCCATCTTCATACGTCCGTTTTATTAACATGAAAAACCTGACTGTCAGTCAAAGAAACATAATGTCTGACACAAACTCTTGTGGATGCCTACTTAAATCAATAACAAATTAACGTGATTGTGGAAAATCGCTGCTTCCAATATGAATAATTGCTTCCCACAAGCCGTTCGTATTGAGCTGGTGTCATTATTGGCGAGAAAGAAGACCACGATGGCTGTATGGATCACGGAGGGCGCTATTGATTGCAACCCGGCATCTACTGACAATCGGAGATTCTGATTGTATCTAGTCGAGTCAGATGAAGTAACCAAAACATGTCACGAAAGGAAGATGGGTGATAAAGAGAAAAAGAGAAAGAGTTTCCCAGCCTGGCAAGTCTGTTTAACGAATGGACTGTAACCGCCATTCAAATATATCCAATATTATCCAGCTATATAAACCCCACCAACGGAGACATCGCAGCCATGGTTGGAGAAAGTTTAATAGTGTTATTATTCACGATCCCATCAATTTAAATTATTTAGTGCGTTTAACTAACACACCCAACAGTATAGCTTACGTATCACTGTTATAAATCACACCGTAAATTCACAGTTAAATATACTGGCAGAAAAGGTGCCAGTACATTCAACTGTAAAATTACGTTGCACCGTATTTTACAATTACCGTTTTTTAACAGGCATTGAACTGTAAAATGTTGCACCGTATTTTATAATTACCGTTTATTGACAGGCATTCAACTGTAAAATTTGGGTAGCCCTGTAATTTACAATTACCGTTGTTTTAACATTCTTTAAACAATACAATTATGTGACACCACTGTCTACAATTATCGGTTCCGCGGCAACGTAGGTCACTGGAAGGCCGAAATGGTCATTGCTCTTCGTGTTTACAAATGCGATCACCACAAGCTTCGTAAATATGATCACGAACGAATCTGTGCAATTATTACACGAATAGTAGGATGCAACTCCAAGTCAGATAAAACCCATCTTCGTATATGCAAGTCGAACACTAAATGACGGAACGTTAGTGTAGTATATAGCTTGAAATGTGAAGATGGACAAAACCAAAACCATTCCGTACTGTAGACCGGAAGTTAAAGTTAGCCGCTGCGTCCGTCCCAGCGCGTGTTCTGATAATGCTCTGAATGTTGTATCGTACAACGCAAGTGTCGGATGTTTCCTGCAACTGAGCGTTTCTTGTGCAAAGATATCAACCTCCTTTCAGAGAAAACAAGAGTTTTATGTTCCGTGTGTGCGCAGTTTACCCATTGCAGTCGATGTCAACTGAAACATCACAGTTCAATTTACAGATTAATGTGTTTACGATTGAATGTACTGTAAACACCAACATACATTTACTGCGAAACAACGGTAATTTATAACAGTATACAGCTATGTTATCCAACACTGCTACAACAACGGCTGTTGAAAGAATGCGGACTGATGGTCAAATAGATATACTTTCATTGTTTGATTTACCCACAAGTTATCTTGGCTATCATCGTGATTTAATCGGGTATAATATATGTTTTATATTTAATGAAGTTAGAGAATACAGTGTTCCTATCCTTGGAACAAGAGAACTTTCCACGTCATGAGTCCACTATACTAAAATATATAGAATAGAAGAAATCATTTTTATGTGGTATTCATCCTTAGTTTTTCGAAAATAATTATTTGTGATGAAGTACTTATTTTCACCCATGACAAAACAGTAACATACATCAATGTGCATAGTTATGATGATACTTCACTCCTGTGATTATACGAATAAGCACCAATTAAATTACCTCAATGTCCCAGTCCAGTATATTCATTCCCTTACAGAGCTATATAGGAAGATCCATCGCTGAGTTGTTTGTTTTTCGTAATTGCGCCGTA
Organism: Hanleya hanleyi; assembly: GCA_036873755.1. Lineage (NCBI taxonomy): Eukaryota > Metazoa > Mollusca > Polyplacophora > Lepidopleurida > Hanleyidae > Hanleya > Hanleya hanleyi. The sequence goes on from JAVTVY010014331.1 coordinate 27,190, forward strand.
ATAAAACTGCTCAGTAATTTAGGCAATAATTAATGCAACATGGAAGTAGCCTTGTAACATCCCAAAAACGCATTGGCCGTCCACTGACCCGTCTCGGCTGCCAAAGTGTCAGACGCCATCAGGTTTATTTATATTGGGGACGATTACTTGAGCAAAAAATAACCCAATGTGGCAATGTCAATGGTAAACGCGAATGTTACGGGATATATTTGTTTCAAGCTGTGCACAGTTGATCATTATCATGGCAGTTATCAGAGGTTGATAACCGAGATATATGGCGTAAGACCAAGGAGTCCAGGGGAGACAACGATAAACGTGCGTGGACAACGGTTGCAGGCCTGGCGAGTTGTCGACCTTGTCAGGACACTTATTTATCACCGATATTTACAAGAAGGCTTACAACTTCCTTCAGTTCTACGACCTATACAGAATATTATTCATGCGATGTTTCTTTCTGACAGAGTTGCAACAGCATATATTTGGTAATCCGTTGAAATCACAGAAGGTTTTCGCAAATTGATCTAGTATATCTCTTATATTATCTCTTTATTAACATGCCCCACAGTTTGTCATTTACATGCAGGTTAACCCTAAATAATTAGATTGAAATTAAATCTATCAGATTGAAATTAGTGACCATTCTTTTATCGGACTGAAAATATTCAATCTAATTGATTGAAAACGATAAAACGAATCTGTTGCAGACAGAAAATTTAATTTAATAGATAGAAATTTTCAATCTAATAGATGGAATATTCAATCAAATAGATTGGTGACTAATTCCAATCTGATAGATCGAATTTTCAATCTAATTATTTTAGAGAGTGAATTAAGCCTGTGGGGTGGGGGCATTATGCCCCCATAACAAACTTTCTATCCTTCCTCTGAAACAAGTCAACACACTGTGACTTTGTAGTTTATCATAATAGGGTTATTTTGAGCCTATTTGCATAACCGCACGAGAACAGAATCACGGGCAAATTCAAAATGGCGTTCATGTGGGGTGCCAGAAATTTTCGTCATTTTCCTCAACATTCCTGCTTTTCTGCCAGGAAAAGTGAGCAAAAACTATTTTGTTTCACATCAGATTTTATTTATTCATCAGGCAGTTATTGTAAAGAAATCAAATCAATACAAAAATCAAAAAAATCTGATAAAAATTCGATCAAGAAATAATTTTCGGCCATCTTGGATTTTTAAAATATTTTTGACAAAGCCTGACTCAAGGGTATAGTGTGGTAAGTTTCAGCTTCCTAGGTCAAGGTGTACGGAGGAGGGCAATATCTTCCCCTCCCCCCTCCCTCCCACCATTGTCCCCCAGGCCTGGGCAGGTCCAAAAAATCCCAGGCCATCTAGGGTTAAGAATAAAACCATATACTCTGTAATATTTCCCCTAATAGACACCCATAGACAGCAATTATTTGTGAATAGAGGCATTCCACACTGATACACGTACAATGTAACAAATCGCCATCATAGTGTGCACGATATGAACACCATGACCATTTGCTAGCATCATGAAAATTGTTTCTCCCTTGCAAGAAACTAGATATATTTATTTATATTTCTATTTTCTTGCTGTTTAGTGTTTGGTGATGATATTGCCATAACAATAAGGCCTTTTGATTATGGACGCGTATATTCATTATGAATAATGGATCGTTATTCTTTGTCGGATTTGACATCGAAGATCCATAAACGTGTCTAGATGTTAATACACTGAGAACTCCTACCTCGAAAAAGAAACTACGCACGCCTCACTGATGCTGGCCAGTCAATATGAATTTCTGACATCTAAGTTTAATCAGTAGCTGTATATAATGCCATGCAAAATGATTAGCAAGATATTTAGGAACATCATACTTTGGATAAACATATAAAACGTCACGGAACATCTTTCGAACTCTTGAAAGTCTTAGCCTTTAAAAGTTTCCAAGACCCGACCCATAGTTTGAAAGAACTTCAGTGTGTTGTCTGTATATGAATGCTTAAAGTACGAGCTTTCATATATTGGAAGGAACGTGAATCGTAACTATCCCTTTCGACAGTACTATTCCAGCCGGACCTGCATATGGCGTACTATAATGTATCCCGCAGTATATTTCCCGCTTAGTAGAATTTGCTAGATCCTGTGTTAAATTTTACGACTTTAATCAAAGTTACAATACATTATTGCAAACTTTTAAAACAGGGCTATACCACCAAGCAACCCCACTCAATGTTTCTCAAATTTATACATATACATGTACATATGGCATGCTGACAGCAAAATACGAGCGTAGCGTGCAAGAGCTATGGAGTAACGTTTCGAAACTTGTGTCTAATTGCGCTCAACCGAGGGCTAGGGACCGTATGACCTTATTTATTTTCAAGGTCCTCATGGTTTCATATGAACAGACACAATCAAAGCGTGACTGAGATACATCATATACTCTAGATAACGATGTCATGATGTCTTGCCGGCATCATTGAAAAATGTTGACCGCTTCTCTCTTGCAGGAAATTAGCTTATTTTTTTTATTCGACACCAATGTTGTTATATGAATTAGATATTTGGATTATGGACGCGGAAATTCTTTAATGGACGACGGTTGAACATAATTTGACTCACGGACTAGACCCTTGTTTTAGGCGTGTTTCCATCCCATTTTGTGAACGACCGATTAAATCTCAATGCAGGTTTTTACTAAGTAAATAAATAGAGATTATTGTATACCCATTTCCATATCGGCCCTGGTATTAGTTCAACAAGCTGAACCCTACTGACATTTAATTTTGTGATATTGATTATGTAGGGTTCAGCCGTTGAATCGATATTTCCTATCGCAAAATTTTCGCCTCCCGACCTAGGTTACAGCGGGTGGATTTGCGCTCATAAAAATTGATAATACCTACCGCTTTGTGCTCGTTTGGATAGAATACATATTTGCCTACTTCCCTGGCCATTGATTTTCTCTGTCCAGCTCCTTTCATTTCCATAAACGGCAAAAGAAAAAAATAGCATCGCCGACGATCTTCCAAAAACGAAATCCGCCTCCATTTTGAAATGTCACTATGGTGGCACGAGACCAAATTGTAAATTCGGGATTGTAGACAGGAATGTCGGAAACGGCTCATTTATATTGCTGTCACATTATCTGCATTTAAATGTAAAATTGTAACTATCGGTATCAAGCATAATAGAAGGCACATACTGAGAAAGGTAATTCACGGGATTTTTCATCTCCCTAAGCGACTGGGTCGACTTAGCGGATTCAGTTTTTCCGACTCTTGTAATCCTGAATTTAGAATAACCTCACGTGAGACAATCAGGGTCACGCGAGAGTGTTCTATAATGGCGGCGGATTTCGTGTTTGGAAGATCGTCCGCGATGATATTTTTTTCTTTTGTCGTTTATGGAAATGAAAGGAGCTGGACAGAGAAAATAAATGGCCAGGGAAGTAGACAAATATGTATTCTATCCAAACGAGCACAACGCGGTAGGTATTATCGATTTTTATGAGCGCAAATCCACCCGCTGTTACCTAGGTCGGGAGGCGAAAATTTTGCGATAGGAAATTTCGATTCAACGGCTGAACCCTACATAATCAATATCACAAAATTAAATGTCAGTAGGGTTCAGCTTGTTGAACTACCCTGGTATCAGCCGGAGACCCCCATATCAGCCAGAGGGCCGAAGGCCCGAGGGCTGATATGGGGGTCGAGGGCTGATGCCAGGGACGATATGGAAATGGGTATATCATAATCTATTTATCACATATTTATAGATGAATGGTAGCATTGTAATTGACAAAACAAGCAGACATAGATTTTAGTTTTACAAGAAACTGTTTCATCGAAAATTGGACCCTCGGTAAAATGCAGTCAATGTTGCGAAATTTCTTCGTCCCATTTTGGTGATATGCCAGAGCGAAAAGGTTCAAATTCAAGATCGATTATCGAATGATTATGCATACTTCAAAACATTTAATACGTAGTAAGATCCAGGTGAAAAGCACAAAAGTGCGCTCGGTCAGACTGCGGAGAGAATGCGACGAGCTTCTCGAGGGGAAACCACTCCTGTGCGCGATATCAGCCCAAGGGCCGATAACCGATATCAGGCCCGCGCGTGAGGGCAGAAATCCATATCATGATATGGAACGGTGTCATTCCACAGTATCAACGGGGCTAAATGTCCAGTATCACAGGCAAATATGTGATAATAGTTGCTATAGTATGTGTCAGATCTGTTCAATGAATCATCATTAAACTGGGTCATTTTAATACGCAAATCATTAAACAATCGTTTTAATAATCAAACATACATCTATTCTCCATGTGGAGATTGAACATAACAGGCATATGACCCATGAATATTTTGAATTGCAAGCGCCTAGACCGTCATTCAATATTCAACTGTCGTACATTACAGAATGTCAGGGTCCATAATCCATGACCTAACTCATATAATAGACTCAGCGCAAAATTAAAAGAATAAATCATAGCGGCACAGAGCTTGTCCATTGTGTGTAAAGTCCAGTATATGTAGGTTTCCTAAAAATGGTAGTATTTTTTCCATTTTCAGTTTTCATGACTAGGACATCTAGGAAAGGTAGATTTCCATTGTTTTCCTCTTCACATGTAACGGTCATATTCTTGTATCTTTTATTCAAATAGTCCAGAAACTTTTTGACGTCAGTTTTCTGCTTGAACGATAGGAACGTATCGTCTACGTATCTCTTGTAATGCAGAAGATTGTAATCATTCAGAACTGGTTCAATATGCTGTTCTTGAAAATTGTTCATGAAAATATCAGCAAGATATGGTGCTAATGGGGAAACCATGGCAACACCCTCAGTTTGTTCGTAATATTCACCATTGAATTTGAAGGTAATATTGGTTGTGGCATGGAGAAGCGCATTTTTCGGCCGTCGTCGAATAAATCCATGGAACACGGAGTCGCTGTTGGGAAGCACTTTATCCAGTAATATTTTGATGGTTTCATGAACAGGGATGTTCGTGAGTAGACTGTTAACGTGAAAACTTACAAAATAGCAATTGTGTATATCCGGCTGCGATGTTACCCAGTAAGTGAAGGTAAAACTGTCTTTGGTAGTTGTAACAGTCCGTTGTTGAGAGGCTAGGACGAACGGGGATGCCAAGTCACCAAGTATATAATAAATGTTTTCTATTATATACTTGGTGATGAGATAGTGAAAATTATCAATCGAATAAAAGCGATATTTTGACAGTGATGATATCAAATATATCATCACTGTGATGATATGACAAATGACGTCACAGCGCACAAATACATGTCACCGTGGTGACAGTGATAAGGCAATTGACCGAACCTCCACAAGGTTTATGCGCCAAAGAAACACAAGCTCGACACAGTACATGTATCTACCGTGCTTTTCTGCCGAAGATGAGGGGGAGTTGGCTGACGCGGTTCGGCATGAAAATCATTTATTTGGGATATAAAGCTAATAAAATTCTTGATATCTGCTGGATGTCATCGATACTAAATGCAGGATACCCGACTGAAAGAAATTCGCTTGCAGCACGTGCGATTTGTTGACAGCAAAGTAGTCCGCGAGTGACGTCACAGTGAAAATAAACAGTTTCAGTTATCTTCAGTCGAAAAACCGTACAAAAGCTTAACTATTTTAATGTTTTAAAAAATCCAGAATAAAGTAGTTCAACAGAAGTATATAATAAAAAGAAAATCAACTGTTTCGCCACGAGTGAAAATGCCAATTTTCTCACCCCACGAGATGAAATATTTATGGTATTCGTCAAGAAAGAGTTGATATCCTCTATCTATTCTGTATCTTTTAGTATATTAGACTCATTTATATGACGTGAAAAGTTCTCTTGTTCCAAGGATAGGAACACTGTATTCTCTGACTTCATTAAATATAAGAAAATATAACCTTTTTTATGGGGTATTCATCCTCAGCTTTTCGAAAATAATTATTTGAAATGAAGTGCTTATTTTCACCCATGACAAAACAGTAAAATACATCAATGTGCATAGTTATGATGATACTTCACTCCTGTAATTATACGAATAAGCACCAATTAAATCACCTCAATGCCCCAGCCCAGGCCGTATTTTCATTCCCTTACAGAGTTATATAGGAAGACTCATCGCTGAGTTGTTTGTTTTTCAAAATTGCATCGTAATAAAACTGCTCAGTAATTTAGGCAATAATTAATGCAACATGGAAATAGCCTTGTAACATCCCAAAAAGCATTGGCCGTCCACTGACCCGTTTTGGCTGCCAAAGTGTCAGACACCATGACCTCACCAGGTTTATTTATATTGGGGACGATTACAACTTGAGCAAAAAAAAAACCCTCAACAGGTTGATTGATTTAGCAATGTCCGTTGTAAATGCGAATGTTACGGGATATATTCGTTCCAAGCTGTGCTCCTTTGATTATTATCATGGCAGTTATCAGAGGTTGACAACGGAGACTGATCACGGAGATATATGGCATAAGCCCAATGAGTCCAGGGGAGACAACGACAAACGTGCATGGACAACGGTTGCAGGCCTGTCGAGTTGTCGTCCTTGTCCTGACACTTATTAATCACCGATATGTACAAGAAGGCTTCCAACTTCCTTCAGTTCTGTACGACCTGTACAGAATATTATTCATGTGATGTTTCTGACAGAGTTGCTTGATTTTTTCCGTTTTAATACTCATGCAAATTTGACAGCACTTCATACCAACAGCATACAGGTAATCCGATGAAATCACAGAAGGTTTCACAAATTGATCTAGTATATCTCTGGGCTTGTCGACCAGGCCAAGTACCAGGGGTCTAATCTGATCACTGCACATTCTACCAAACTATATAATGGATACTTTATTAGCATGCCCCACAATCTGTCATTTACATGCAGGTTAATCCTACCCAGCCTGTGGGGTGGAGGCATTATGCCCTCTATACCAAACTTTCTATCCTTTCTCTGAAACGAGCCAACACACTGTGACTTTGTACTCTATCATATTAGGGTTATTTTGAGCCTATTTTCGTAACCCCACGGGCAAATTCAAAATGGCGTTGATGTGGAGTACCAGAAATTTTCGTCATTTTCTTCAACATTCCTGCTTTTCTGCCCGAAAAATGGACAAAAATTATTTTGTTTCACATCAGATTTTATTTATTCATCAGGCAGTTATTGTAAAGGAATCAAATCAATACAAAAATAATAAAAAATCTGATAAAGATTCGATCAAAAAATGATTTTCGGCCATCTTGGATTTTTTAAATATTTTTGAAAAAGCCTGACTCAAGGGTAAGTTTCAGCTTCCTATGTCAAGTGGTGCAGAGGAGGGCAATATCCCCCACCCCCTCTCCCACCATTGTCCTACAGGCCTGGACAGGTCCAAAAAATCCTAGGCCATCTAGGGTTAAGAATAAAACCATATACTCTGTAATATTTCCCCTAATAGACACACACAGACAACAATTATTTGTGAATAGAGGCATTCCACACTGATACACGTACAATATAACAAATCGCCATCATAGTGTGCACGATATGAACACCATGATCATTTGCTAGCATCATGAAAATTATTTCTCCCTTCCAAGAAATTAAACTAGCTATATTTATTCATATTTCTATTTTCCTGCTGTTTGGTGTTTGGTGATGATATTGCCATAATAATAAGGCTTTTCGATTATTGACGCGCGTATATTTTATGGATAATGGATGGCTCCTCTGTCGAATTTGACGCTTGTAATATTTACCATCATCGAAGATTCATATATGTGTCTGGATGTTAATACACTGAGAACTCCTATGTCGAAAAAGAAACTACGCAAGCCTCACTGATGCTGACCTGTTAAAATGAATTTCTGACGTCTAAGTTTAATCAGTAGCTGTATATAATAAAACGTAAATGATTAGCAAGATATTTTGGAACATTATACTTTGGATAAACATATAAAACGTCATAGAACATCTTTCGAACTCTTGAAAGTCTTAGCCTTTAAAAGTTTCCAAGATCCGACCCATAGTTTGAAAGAACTTCAGTGACGCTTTGTCTTCCATTCATTCATTCATTCATTCATTCATTGTGTTGTCTGTATATGAATGCTCAAAGTACGAGCTTTCATATATTGGAAGGAACGTAACTGTCCCTTTTTGGATAGTACCATTCCAGCCGGACCTGCATATGGTGTATACATATCCCGCTTAGTAGCATTTGCTAGATCCTGTGTTAAATGTGAGGATTTTGATCAGTCACGGTACATTATTGCAAACTTATAAAACAGGGCTATACCACCAAGCACACCCACGCAATTTTTCTCAAATTTGGCGATACATATCGCATGCTGATAGCAAAATATGAGCGTAGCGTGCAAGAGCTATATGACGTAACGTTTCGTAACTTATGTGTAATTGCGCTCAACCTAGGGCTAGAGACCGTATGAACCTATTTTTTTCAAGATCCTCGTGGTTTTCATATGAACAGACACAATCAAAGCGTGACTGAGATATATCATACTTTAGATGACGAAAATCATATGGATTAAGAATACTGCTCAGCGATACGGATTTGGTATTTTTGGAACATCATGATGTTGACCGCTTCTCTCTTGCAGGAAACTAGCTTATTTTTATTTAATTTGGCGCCAATGTTGTTATATGAATGAGGTGTTTGGATTATGGATGCGGAAATTCTTTAATGGACGACGGTCGAACCTAGTTCGACTTACGGACCACACCCTTGTATTTGGAATTAAGAATTTCTGTGTATTTGACGTGTTTCCATCAGGGATTATATGTTTTATCCCATAGTCCTGTTGAAATATCGTGCAATCTCAAACTGATATTCTATAACATTTACCAATGTGATGGTGTCTATAATCCGCCTATAATTCCCTGAACGTTACCTTCCTCGTGGTTAACGTTATCATCTTAATAATTAAGAAGGCTACTGCATAAATTCTCTCGCCCCAATAAGGCTGAAGCAGCCTTTACTATATACCATATGCCCATCATGTGCTACCGTATGCTGAAGGTCACCGTCGCCATTTTAGTTATTATGTAACTGTAATTTGCAAACCAATTCACAAATACAACCTCGGCTTACATTAAATTGTAAGTAATTATAGCCCTACGCTACGCTCGTATTTTGCTATCAGCATGCGATATGTATCGCCTTTGAGAAACTTCGAGTGAAGGCGCGTGATGATACAGCCAGGTTTTGTAAGTTTCTGCAATAATTGTGACGTTGATTAAAATCGTCACATTTAACACAAGATCTAGCAAATGCTACCAGGAGAGATATGTATACGCCATATGTAGGTCCCTCTGGTATATTACTGTCCAGATAGGGATGATTTACGATGTCGAAATTGTAATCATCTCTTTTGTCGTAAATTCAACGAGAGAGATGGCCATCCTCATTTTTATGGAGATCATTTTTATAGAGGTCTAAGTCATTTGTAGTTTCATTCAAATCCAGTAAAGATGGATATCCTTCACTGCATCAAGATCGTCTATATAGCTTTTGGTGAATGAGAAGGAACGGGCTTTGAAATTATCTGTTTTTGAATCTAGTCTTATTCATAAGAGAACAGATGTAGGTCAGCCAAAGGGGGTGCACAATTAGTACCCATTGGAATACGTATATGCTGTTAATATATTGTAATGCCAAATTTCACAAAGATGATATTAATGAGAAATTCAAGCAACTCTATAAACAAAGAA
>JAVTVY010014331.1:36930-61919 GCA_036873755.1 Hanleya hanleyi
TATGTAAGACTTGTTTGTCCATGGTATATATATGGACGTCTCACATGTTGTAAGACATGTTGGTAACGTGACGTTGATTTGTCTACGAAACTATCTTACATGTTTTCGGGAGTGGACTCGGGTGTGTTAACATGACTGTATTACATGTACTGCTCAACTCAGGAACTCAGACAAACACAGTATATGTGATATGGATGAAATATGTTTTAATCAATCAATCCATAACAATTTTGTGTATAGTATTGCAGATAAATGAGATGGTTTCAATTTTGGTACTTTGATAATTTCGTAATAATTTTAGTCTGCCCGAAAATGACATGCCTGGTGGGCTGCAGCTGTCATCATGCTCTGGATACAGCCAGAGCATGGCTCTAATGTTGGGTTGGGAAGAACATGACTGCAGCACCTGTTTACAAAAGATAAAGATGCAGACTGCAGCTCATGTCTTCCCTCAGTGGCAGTTGGAACAGAAGAGGACATGCACATATATACTTTGCATACACAAATACATAAGATTGTTGACATGTGGAACATATCCTCGCCACAACACAATACCAAAATAATCTTTGACACACTAAACATCTATGAAAACACAGCCACTGCATAAATGTCATATTTCGGACCATATGTCGATATGACACAAACAGATATAAGGAGATCAATAGAAAGGGCGTATGTTCTCAAATACTCCAGGAAATAGTGATGTGGCGATGAAGCCTACCCAACATGTCAACAAACACATATATGTTACATCAGTTGACCAAAAAGGTAAATAAAGTATTCATATACTCTTACTTGAAATTATTTAAATCTGTTAATGTTTATAATTAACAAATCAAATCTTTAGTTTGAACAAAGTATAAACATTAACTCGGAAGAATCTATGACAAACAATGTATTGAGATCTGCTGTGTCATTAAATACCCTAAAACAAGTTAGGCAGGCAATGCCTCCTTGGGACAATACACATTACAAAGGGAGAATTCAAATCCCCTCTGAGCCTAAAATATAACATAGAATAAACCTAAACACTGATCAATGCATGGTAAAGCAAGTTACCTATACCCAGCAGTAACAAACATCACCAAAACAGTGCAAGATTCGTCTCTAAAATTTAGATTATGCTCAAATATATGACATCTGTTAAAAACAAAGCACTACAAGTTTCAAATAACTTTGCAGCTAAATCTGCCTAGTTAACACAGCAAAATCTCAACACACCGCTGCACTAAACCCTTAACAAGTTAATTGCAAATACTGTTTAACTCAACTTGAAAATAAGTAAACTTCTCTCACCTGTTTACAAAAGATAAAGATGCAGACTGCAGCTCATGTCTTCCCTCAGTGGCAGTTGGAACAGAAGAGGACAATATACCATGTGCTCAGTAGTTTTGAAGGCAAAATCACATGACCTCTGTGTAAACAGATGGGGCTCTGTACAGGGGGAGACCCATATATTTACTTTAAACTAGTAAACAATCAGAGACTAAACTCATCAGTCTCTGAGGGGTTACATTCACCCCTCCTTAAAAGAGGAATTTTGAGCCGAAATCGAGATCAAAAGTTCCACACATCACTGGTGGAGTCAGTCCCACAGCCTGCCAGGTGAAAGTAATAAAAAGATACACATATCTGTAATTCATATGGATAACAACAGATAGGCAAACAAAATAGGTGTTAAATATTCAGGCGAGCTGAAGTACCAATAAATCTATCTTCAATGTAAATTTACAAAGAATGTGATTCAAGATAGTGTCTCAAAAGGTGAATTTCTTATGTAATGGGACTCCTAACGTTGACAAGTATTATGCAATGAAAACAAAAAGATGAATATGCCAAAAGTATTTAACAATACTTAACAAAATATTTAACAAAACAATACATTCACTACGCAGCCTATCATGGTATCGCTAGCCTGATACCTGATAGCAAAATACAGCCAATGTATTTGGCTGCTCATTACATGTCGAGCTTTACTTAAACGATGAATAAACAAAGATTCAATTATAAGATGGCCCACGAGTCAATTATAGTAAATTCCCAGACAATTTAAAGACACGTTTACAATTCTTCAACCCAATTTATGGTAACTGCTCTTAAAATGAAAATGTTAACACCTAAGTGTTGGTAAACCGTTGACAAATGAAAATGTAAAGTTCACACATATTTCAAGAGTAGTGTCGACAATGACTGGAGCAAAAAATCAGCAGACAACAGACCAATGCAACTGAAACATACAAAGGGAGGTAACTTAAAACAAAACTCTGACACATACTCATATAATGCATCAGTAATTCCCGTATAATCGTTACCAGTCCTGATGGGACGTGATCCTGCATTCTGATTTAGAGAAACCTAAATCATCCATTTAACATGGATGCACAGTATGCACATATAGTGCCATAAATATCTCATATATTGTATGAACACAATGGTCTTTGTCAACTAACATCAACTCATTAGCCAGAACCCAATGTAAATTTCCTTTAACCATATTACAAGACACATAAACAAACGGGATATGTGAATATGGGGAAAACATTGACACAGCTGTATATCAATTACAGACTGTTAAACAACTTCAAACAGTGAAAAGCTATACATTTACCTGTATCCGATTCATAGATAGTAAGTATGGTATTATTAAAGAAAGTGAGAAGTTCTGAAATTGTTAGCAAATTAAGTGTGTGATGAGTTTCACGACTTTTACTGACAGTTCATTCAGTTGAATAAACCTGCAAATGTACCACATAAAAGTTCATAACAGCAGGTGTCGAAAAGATGAGATGTCCAGATAAGCATTCAAGAGAAGTCCAATAGTTCACCATCAAAGTCCAGGAATTCACCGTTGGCACTTCCATCAGGGCTAAGTTCCAGGTTTTCCCATGGCGTTGACATCATCAACGTCCAATTTAGTTGGGGTATGGTCCCTAGAGCGAGATACATGGACTGTCCAGTCAGGTCATGTATGGTCATCTGATTCTCCAGGTTTCCTTCTAAACCTCACTGGCTGATGGCAGTATATGGGCAATTTTGATAAATGTACAGATGTCTCCAGGTTAATTCTACAGATTTATCAATCTGAGGATGAGGCTGCATCAAGATATGGCATGGCTCAAACTAACCCCACAAACGAGTGTTCGTTAGTCCCTCAGATCCAGATCAAATCTAATGTGAAATTAACACTGAATAATATTGACGTCTACGTGATGGACTGTCAAAACATCTGTACCGTTAAGTTGCCAAAATTGTCTGTATGGATTTCAATAAATTGCCGAAAAAGTGCTTTAATTTTCAATCCCTAAAGTTTATTCGTGGCAACTATAATATTCCAGTTTAATATTGGGGTATGTGGGATAGGCTATAATTAGAGATTAGAATTAGGAACATAGTCTCAGTGTTAGGGGCCGTGTGGTCATATCATCCAAGTTGCCACATGAACAGGTACAATAAAAGCGTACCTGAGATACAACACATAGCACGAATCGTTAGATTATATGTGCTTTAGAATAGGTTAACCAGAAGACTATTCTGTGAAGTCATGTGACGCAGTCAGTATGTCGGCACCTCTTCCCACTTCCCTTATATGTGTTGTAATTTATCTGAAACTCAAGATTGCTCAGGAAGTTCCAAACAAGTGGCCTAATCCCAAGTCTGACCCAATTGCCAAACCATAGGCTTATTCTCCAGGCATGAAGCTTCCTTATCACAGATAACTTCAGCAAACCTAGAGACAATCATCAAATACAGGACGCAAGGTCATAAGGAACTAGAAATTGAATAATAGGACCACAGTTCTTATCCTCTGAACATTATCTCGCCAATAAATTAATCTCCGATTATATCACAGCCTTCCAACCCAGATATACACAAACAAGATTCTGGAGTTGCCAAGGTCACTTTGAGATAATTTAAAGCTTTTAGTACACAAATAGGCCAGTCTGGTATTAGCTTAAAGATCTAATCAAGTAATAAATACCAGGCTGCCTTCAAATTATACAATGCAAGTCTGAAAAGTCCCTGGGAGAGATATACTGCAACAGTCACATTGTATATATCCACACCATGTCCCTCATCGGGCGCCAAATGTAAGACTTGTTTGTCCATGGTATATATATGGACGTCTCACATGTTGTAAGACGTGTTGGTATCGTGACGTTCATTTGTCTACGAAACTATCTTACATGTTTTCGGGAGTGGACTCGGGTGTGTTAACATGACTGTATTACATGTACTGCTCAACTCAGGAACTCAGACAAACACAGTATATGTGATATGAATGAAATATGTTTTAATCAATCAATCCATATCAATTTTGTGTATAATATTGCAGATAAATGAGATGGTTTCAATTTTGGTACTTTGATAATTTCGTAATAATTTTAATCTGCCCGAAAATGACATGCCTGGTGGGCTGTCATCATGCCCTGGAAACAGCCAGAGCATGGCTCTAATGTTGGGTTGGGAAGAACATGACTGCAGTACCTGTTTACAAAAGATAAAGATGCAGACTGCAGCTCATGTCTTCCCTCAGTGGCAGTTGGAACAGAAGAGGACATGCACATATATACTTTGCATACATAAATACATAAGATTGTTGACATGTGGAACATACCCTCGCCACAACACAATACCAAAATAATCTTTGACACACTAAACATCTATGAAAACCCAGCCACTGCATAAATGTCATATTTCGGACCATATGTCGATATGACACAAACAGATATAAGGAGATCAATAGAAAGGGCGTATGTTCTCAAATACTCCAGGAAATAGTGATGTGGCGATGAAGCCTATCCAACATGTCAACAAACACATATATGTTACATCAGTTGACCAAAAAGGCAAATAAAGTATTCATATACTCTTACTTGAAATTATTCCTACGAAGTAGGCTACAGATCGCAAATTGTCCGGTAATGAGTCAGTGAGTCCATACGAATCCTTTCGTCGGCAAAATAAGGAGAACCATTGACATTAGAACCTTTATTTTTGGCATGAACGTGCATTAGGGCATTGTTACCAGCAAGTTCTGATCTGAAATAATCCTGATTAAAATTAGATTTATAATTAACACTTCAGTATATTGTTATAGATATATGTAAACTGTAGCCTTTAACGTGTATCCTATTTCACATCCAAACATTTCATCATTGACCACATCAGGCTTCAAATTCAGGTCAAATTACCCACTGATGGTGAAGTATCCTACATCAACCAATTAGCCTCGTGCAATAACCCAGCAGAAGAAAGAAAGATGTGGTATCATCCTTCAGATTAGTCTGTGTGAGCAACAATGATAAAAGTTTACCTTGGGTGAAACAAAGCCATGACGGCTGTTTAAAGGGTCTTAATTTATTTTCTTTGGGTAGAATTTAACTAGATAAAGTAACTTTGATCATCATGCCAAGAAAACTGTGGTCCGTTTTGCTCCAGCGTTTTATCGCGTTTGATGAGTATCAGTTACCACCACCGAGTCCTGTCCGGCTAAAAATACATTCCACTGTATGCCACATGAGTAGTATACAAAGCGTCAAACGACACCCGTTGACCTCAGAAATTTGCATATGACCTTTGTGACGTCACGCGTCAGCCAATCAGAAGCGAGTATTGTGGTCACGTGGGGTGATGTGGATGGTGGTGGGTGGGAGGTGGGTTTAAGATGGCGGCTGTGGTTGGTGGTGGGTGGGAGGTGGGTTTAAGATGGCGGCTGTGGATGGTGGTGGGTGGGAGGTGGGTTTAAGATGGCGGCTGTGGTTGGTGGTGGGTGGGAGGTGGGTTTAAGATGGCGGCTGTGGTTGGTGGTGGGTGGGAGGTGGGTTTAAGATGGCGGCATGTGGATGGTGGTGGGTGGGAGGTGGGTTTAAGATGGCGGCATGTGGATGGTGGTGGGTGGGAGGTGGGTTTAAGATGGCGGCTTGTAGAAAAACGTATAAAAGGAGTCGATTTTTAGGACATTGCACTACCTACCTGACTGACCTCACCAGCCTGCCTCCCTGCCTGCCTGCCTGCCTGTCTGCCTGCTTGCCTATCCGCTTGTATGAGACGAAAGCATGAGACGTGGAGAAGATTTTCCCTGGGACCCAGCAGCACCTCCGGTTGAAGTCTTGCCTGAAGACGAACGTGTCAGGGACATTTATCAACGACACTGGGCTACCATACGCCATTGTTTTCACCGTGACCGTCGTCTATTGGACTTGTATAACTTTCGACTGCAGGACCTCACGTATTTGTCTACCTACGCTGAGAACATTTTCACAGATCAGGTCACAGCATTCAAGTTGAATATGACATTCGGGTACATTTTACGGCACAAGGAGACGGACCAGGTGCGGTATTATTATCCCAGCAATAATACCTATGTGTTTGACCAGCCGTTCACGGTGACGGATGCGATTTCCCTGGAGCCACTCCTCGACCAACTGACTACGTTGGATCCATTGGAATGGGCCCGGTTGCAACGCCCCAATACCCAATGGCTTGTGGAAATGGTGACTAACGTCACATTTTTCGTCACGAAAATGAGAGATCATCCTATCGGTGCTCCTGTACTACTCCCCCCTTGGTTGCTTCATCGACACGGCCTGTATGCATTAACAGTAGGGAAAAACGGGCCCTACAAAGACCGGAAATGTCTGTTTCGGTGTTTGGCCGTGCATGTGGACGAGTGTAACCCCCACGGTTGTGACAGAGTGGCCAATGACTATTGGGAACAGTATTTACAGCAGCAAGACTTGGATAAGCGGCACTTCCGTGGAGTGCCGTTCAAGAAATTGGATGACGTGGAAACACTGTTCAACATCAATATCTTTGTATACCGATTACGATGCGAGGAGGATACATTTGTGGCTGAATTGGTTCGTCGTTCAACAGAACGGTATGCTGCTACGATGAAAGTCAATGTGTTCGACGACAATGGCGTGAGTCATTTTTCGCTCATCTACAATATGAGCCAGTACGTTCAGTCTTTCAGTTGTGCCCAATGCCATCGGGTGTTTAAAAAGTCTTACGACTTACATCGCCACGAGAAAATCTGTGACAACAGTATCAAGCGAGTATATCCGGGTGGTGTGTATCATAATGCACCTACTATTTTCCAGGAACTGGCCGATGAGGGTGTGATGATACCGGAGGCGGACCGTTATTTTCCCTACCGGGGGTGTTACGATTTTGAGGCCCTGTTGGAGCCCATGGACATGTTTTCAGCGAAAACGCAGTGGACGCAGCGCCATATTCCTCTGAGTGTCAGTATTTCCAGCAACGTACCTGGCTATGACGCTGCTCCGGTGTGTTTCGTGTCCACGGGGGAATCTCATGAGTTGATCACCCGCATGATGGAGTATTTAGAGCAAGTCAGTGCGGCTAGTACAGAACTATTGGTGTCCAAGTTCCAGGACGTACTGGACCAGCTGGACGATCGTATTCCTATACCGGGTGTAGCGTTTAGTGACGATGAAGAGTCCGAGTGCGAGTCGGAGCCCGAGCCCCTGCAGTCGCAGCCTCTGCAGTCGCAGGATGTGCCTTTACCGAAACCGTATGCGGAGAAATTGAAAGTGCGCTTCCTACAATATCTAGGTCAGTTACCGGTGCTAGGTTTCAATTCGGGACGTTATGATTTGAACATGGTGAGAGAATTTCTTTACCCCTACTTGGCCCAGTCGAATACCCTCAAGTCCGTGATCAAGAAGATCAATAATCATATGGCCCTCACTACCACATCACTGCATTTCCTGGATGTACGGAACTACTTAGCTCCTAATTGTAGCTATGATCAGTGGGTCAAGGCCTATAACTGTGCACAAACCAAAGGGAGGTTCCCTTACACGTATATATCATCGCTCGACCGTTTGCAGGAAACACAGTTGCCACCCCGGCACGCCTTCTTTGATGATTTGAAGCAAGTGGAATGTCCGGAAGACACGTACCGGGAACTACAGCAGGTATGGAACGATGAACATATGCAGACCTTGCGAGATTTCCTGATATGGTATAATGACCTAGATGTGGTTCCTTTCCTGGAAGCGGCCGAGAAAATGGTGCAACTCTTTCGTCGCCAAATGCACGTCGACATCTTCAAGGAGTGCTTGAGTTTACCGGGTCTGGCGCTTCGCCATCTTTTTCAAGAGTGTGCTACGTACTTCTCGCTGATACAGCAAAAAGATGCAGACATGCATGATTGTCTAAAGCAGAACATTGTGGGCGGCCCGAGTCTTATTTTTCACCGTTATCACGAGAAGGACGTCACTACTCTCCCCAGTGGAAAACCCTGTGCTAAGATCATCGGTTTCGATGCGAATGCCTTGTACCTGTGGTCGCTGGCCCAACCTATGCCCAGTGGTCATTATACACGTTGGTTGGCGGAAGATCGGCATTTTACACCGCAACGTACACCCTACAAGCATCTGGCTGATCAGTGGTTGGATTGGGAAGCCTATCGACGGGCGATTTATATACGACACCAGACCAACGCCACAGAGAAGCGCATAGGAGATCGTCGACTTCCCGTCGATGGGTTTGCCCTGGTGGGTAGCACACCTACCGTATTCCAATTTTACGGTTGCTATTGGCACGGCCACGAATGCCATTTCAGCGCTGGACGCTTCAACGAGCGACGTGGAAAAACACCGCAAGAATTACGGGAAGAAGTGGTGGCGAACGGTGATTATGTGAAAGAGAGAGGATACCATCTGATTGAAATGTGGGAGTGTGAATTTCACACGATGTGTCAGGCCCTACCCCATTTACGACGTTTCCTAAAAGAGCGCGAGTACCCCTTGAGTCGTCGGCGACTTCTGAGTCTGCCACAGATGTTGGACGCCATTCGTTCGGGGGACCTCTACGGCTTTGTCGAATGTGATTTGCATGTTCCCGACACTCTCAAGCCTCTCTTCGCCCAGTGCCCTCCCATCTTTAAGAACACGCTGGTGGGTCGGGCTGATATTGGGGACACCATGAGGACCTATGCGGAGCAACACGAGTGTTTGCCTCAACCTCGACGCATGTTGATTGGTAGTATGTGGGCCGAGAAAATCTTGCTGGGCACCCCCTTACTGCAGTGGTACATGAACCATGGTTTGGAAATTACCCAAATATACCAAGTGATACAGTACGTACCCGACGCTTGTTTTGCGGAGAATGCCGACATCGTGACGTCGGCCCGTCGTCAAGGTGATGAATACCCGAGTGAGGCCATCATCGGTGAATGTTGGAAGTTGACTGGCAATGGTTATTATGGAAAAACAGTTACGAACCAGGATAAGCACGTCAACGTGAACATTTGTACTACTGCCCAAGCCCGCAAAAAAGTCAATTCTCCTCTGTTTCGGTCCGTGGAGGTCATCGATGACGACACCTATGAAGTCACTTCAGCCAAGAAGACTATCCGTTACAACTTACCCCTGCAGATTGGATGTATGGTATATCAGGTGGCCAAGCTGAGGATGCTGCAGTTTCTCTATGATTTTATGGGTGTGTATTTTAATCCATCAAACTGGCAACTCATGGAGATGGATACCGACTCGGCCTACATGGCCGTCTCTAATGCGGATTGGGAGTCCCTGGTGAAACCGGAGTTACGTACCCAGTATGAAGCGGAACGCGACCAGTGGCTACCTCGACGTGACCATTACCAGTACGATAAGCGTACGCCGGGCCTGTTCAAGCTGGAGTGGAGTGGGGATGCTATGATTGGTCTCTCCTCCAAGACGTATTACTGTTACGGAGGAGACGGAGGAGGAGAAGGAGAGGAAAATAAGTTTAGCTGCAAAGGGGTGAGCCGGCGCGATCCCAACATCGACAAAGCCTTGTACTTGAACGTGCTGCAAAGCCAGGCCAGTGCGAGTGGTACTAACCGAGGATTTCGGGTGGTGGATCACCAGATGCGGACGTACATTCAGCAACGAGACGCCTTTACTTTCTTTTACCCGAAACGAAAAGTGTTGGCCGACGGTGTGAGCACCACTTACTTGGACTTGTGAACAATGTCGAACTATAACTGTCGATACACAAATGTAAAAGTCAGGATGGCCGAGTGGTCTAAGGCGCCGGTGTGTAAATGCTGGTCGGCGAACAGCTGGCGTAGGTTCGAATCCTACTCCTGACAGAATTTTTTTGTACCTTAACCCTACTATTTGTACCCTGTATTCTATTTGTACCTATTCAGTAACCCTTCTTGTTGACTTAAATAAAAAAAAGTCAAAACCCATCATTTTTTGTGTTTTTTCATCTTTTATTCAACATCAATGAACGTCAGAACAACAACAACGTCATAACAATAACGTGATAATAAACAAGTGGCCTGCGCGCGCAGTACATTTTTAAGTTAACCAGAGAAATGGAGCATGCACATTAAAACGAGAGGCCGTCCAGTCATAGACGAGGACATCACGGTCTTCGGCTTGACAATAATCATCAAACATGTGTACAATGGTGGGCATAGAATGTCCTCTACTCCGGTGAGTGAGATAAAACACACAGTACTGTCCGCACACACTACTCAAGGGGCCTTGTAATCTTTGAGTATTCCAACGCCACACTGTAGTAGAGACGTCCATGAATTTCACCAAATCGGCATGTAGGGGTGCAAGTCCGTAGGAATCAAAGTATTCGCCTTGGCCTAGGGTGTCCACGTACACAGCTATCCAATGTTCACCGGGTCGACTCCCCGGGTCTGTATTCAGGATGTAGGCTGCTGGGGTGGAAGAGTGGGTGGGAAACACATTGCGTGGAAACACACCTCGAAAGGGGATCTTCGGATCTCGCTGGAGTATGCCTATCAGCTGCTCTGTATCCATGATGACTCTTAGCTGGCGTAGTCACACAGCACGTTTCTTTGCTGATCCACGCTGATGACGTTATCAAACTCGGCGTAGCAAATCACGTTAATGGTGTGGGCTAGAGCGGTGGCGAAACGCAGTTCCAACCGTAGGTTTCCTTTCTTCAGCAAAGCCAGTTGATGATCGTGTTCCAAGGTGGGGGTGAGGTCAAAGGCGAACAATGTGTACCCATGGCTAAAGTCTTGTCGACTGATGGTATTGCCTTCGTCCTGGTTGTTTCGTCCTGTGGCTGTAAACAGGTTCAGGTAGGTCCGCACATAGTTGAAGTTACCAAAGTCCGGTTGTAATGGACGGGCTGGAATTTGATGGCCGGCCACGTGCAGTGCCACAAAGTTGATGTTGAAATGTTGAAAGTTGAACGGATTCTCAGCCCAATTTCCATTGAAAGCGGTGTTGGTCACATACGCCAGGGTAAGACGTTTAGGAAGATCCCCTAGAAATAAATTTTCACGGTTGGCCATCATCGTACCTGATGGTACAGAGAACACCTTGGTCTGTACGCGTCGGATGGGGTACAGGGCTGGTTTTTTCGATAAGGCTTCCATGTGACTCAGCAACACGCCCTGTTGCAAATCTACCGTACGGACAAACAGGGCTGCATCTTCAATGACGATGTTGTAATTCACACCCCCGACTCCACCGGCCATTAAGGCGAACGCGGGTAAGGAACGGATCAACTTGATCTTGATGGATACACCGTTCATCATGTAGCGGTCTTGCAGGAACAGATCGGCGTGCAGTCGTCCCATCATATCGATGGACTTGCTTTTGGCTGCCATTCTTTTGCGTGTGATGAACCCAGTATTGGCACCGAGGATGGTGTCCATGGTTCCGGGTATATCCTTGTAGTACAGCTCAGCTTGTAAGTGTGTTTTTTTGGCATCTGTACCGTACGACAACAGCGTCTCCATGTAGGCTCGGTACGGGTACGTATTGGTGGACGTACTGATGAGTTTATCGTTCAGACCTATATCCACCTGTTGGAACAAGGAGTGCAGCTAAAGATTCACCGGGCCTACTACCGCATCGTCCGCTATGGGCGTCCCGTCGTTGTCCATTATTTTGGCTTTCACGTACAAGTACGTGTGGGCTAAATCCAGGTAGGCCGTCTCTTTGTTTTCAATGGTAAATTCCACGGGGCCCATCCCCGTCAGGCTAGCCAGGGGTCGATGTTCTACCCAACGTCCTTCGGCTACACTGGTTTGGGTGGGTGGAATAGTCCACAAATCCAATTCACTGTTGGTAGACGGACACGACTCGGAGTGAATGAATGCCATTATGCGAAGATGTCTCTCCTACTACTACTACTCCTCTTCTTCTTCTTCTTCGTCCTGGTCTTAGTCCTCTGGTGTGTGCGTCGTCGGTGTGTTGGACGTCGAATGACTCTTCGCTGTGTCGGAGTTTGCCTTTTAAGGGCTTTGGCGATCAAGACGCCGCCGGCTTCTTTAGCCCGTCGTTTGAAGGCTTGTCGGGGTGCTGTGCCTCCCATCACATCACCGGCCACGCGCAATCCACTGCGTACCGCTTGTTTCCCCACCGCTTTCACACCCCGTGTCACCAAGGGTAAAAACGTGTTCACAATGCTGCGCAGTATGTTCCCCAATCCGTGACCTCGTTGCATGCGTGCACCGCTAAACATGGGCAAGCTTCCTCCCGTTTGTTTCTTGTAGTAGTCGGCATAGCTGGGCGTATGGCACTGGTAAGGCACGTACATTATACGAAGTGAGGAGAGCGGGCTTGTCGGAAAGCAAGTGTCAGCACCACTTTTCCTCGTTCGAATGCGATCGAGCGTCCCGTGTCATCTCTTATATCCACCGTGATCGTGTTGATATCGGTATGTCGTACGGGCAGGTAGATTATATGGTTGAAACTCTGGTTGACTTGATCGCCATACGTCTTGCTAATGGGCACCACCCGTAACAGAGGTGTGTTCACATCACCCACAATATGGCTGTCCACTGCGTCCGAGTAGACGTACAGTCCGTACATACCTACTTTCATATCCATCAAAATGGTACCGTTGTCAATGGTGGGACCCGTGTAGACGCTCTGAGGCAGCCGTAACATTTGCTGTAGTGTAGGACTGAGTTTCACAGCCACGTTAGGGCTCAGCATGATATAGCTCTTGTCGTTGTGTACGTTGACATCGAAGAGCACGTTAACTGCTGGGGCGTATCGTATTGGCCTTCGGGGAGAATCAGTCTGTAGATTTTACCTTGGTAGGTCACTTCGTACCATACTTCTTGGCCTTGTACGTTGTACCATGAGTAAGGGTATTGAATATCCACCAGTCCACATTCCCATCGTCCAGGTAAATGTAACGGTTGTGGTAATTGAGTGACATACTTGGTCAAGGTGTTGTCAGGAAACACTTCGAGTGAGCTATTACTGGGCAACGTCAGGTAAAACATGACGACTGAGTTGTTCTGGCTTCTGCACCGGGTTTTTATAGGAGTTATTAGTAGGGTTCCCAGTAAGGGCCCCCCAGGTCTTGGGCGCCTTACCTCGGCGTTGTGATCGTCGCGTTGACTTAGATCGGGTACGTCCCCGTCGTGGTTGTGGTATTTTGGACGGCGGCGGCGGTGACATGGAGTCCCAAGAAGAGGAGGGTGGAGGTGATGGTTGGTGTCGGGTCGGTTGCTGCATAAAGGCCCAACGGTTAGGATTCCCTACCAATTCTTGAGGGGTGTGTATGTCTTTTAATCCCTGAGCAAAGACTTCCCAGCCCGGTGGATTAGAGTGTTTGCGAGAACGTACCATATCGTTGATCAAATCGGTCATATGAGACCCCGGCACCACTTTGTTTCGAATCAGCAGTTTTCCTTCAGCGTTCCAACTCATATCGGAATTCTGTTTCACCCGGTCCAACAATAAACGTGCCTTGGTCTTGAAGGCTTTAGGCACACTGGTCAACACTTCCTCTTCCAGCTCAGGTGAAGGTGGTGATGGGGGTGTGAGTGTGGGCGTTGTGGGTAGTGGTGGTGTACTACTACTCCCTCTATATTGATCCATAAACGTCTGGTACCGGTTCAGCGTATGATGGTAGAGTTGAATTTTCTCGTGATCGGATAGTCGACGTTGCAGTATACTATTCATCTCTTCATCCAGAGACTGGAGTTGTTGCACTGTGGCAGGCACGGGATAGGATGATTGCAAACTCTGTAACAGTCGAGGTTCGACCAGCATCATTTTTTTCGTATGTTCCATGATGACGTTAGCGTCCCAAGATGGAGCCTAGTAACGGTCCCAGTACAGTAGCGGCTAAGGGAGCGAGGAGTGCGCCGAGAAATCCACCTCGCTGTAACACCTATTTCTTTTTCTTGACACTACCCGTCTTCTTCACCAACGTTCGGAGACCCGCCTTGTGCCGTTGCAATTTCCCTTTCTGCAGAGGACTGAGTGGAACATTGCCTTTTAACACATTATGTGCCACTTCACACAAACACCGTACCAAGTCGGGATCCGCCACGCGCACCAGGGCCCGGCCCACCTCCGGTGGCGCGCTGCGTAATACGCGCAGGGCCGGCGCGTGCTTGCGTATCCGTGCAGACATGATGATGAATGACGGCTAGAGTGGATTGTCTTCTTCTTTTATCTTTTATCTTTTATCTTTTATTTGGGTGTGTACACCGTCTGCACCTCGCCGGGAAAAATGAGGGTACGCAATCGAAGGGTGGAGGGAGTGTCTTGTTTCAAGTCGATGAGTAGATACCCGTGAGCGGGTTGGGTAGCATCTTCAAAGGCTTCTCGTACAAAGGCCGTGTTTTTAGGGTACATCTGTTGGGCCAGGTGCGTAATTTGTAAAGCGTCTCTGGGGTTTTTGAATAACACCACATACTGAGCATTCAAACTAATGTTCCTGTGCTCTTTGTTCTTACTGAAGAGATTCTGCACGATGTAGATGATGCTCAACGGACGATGATGGCTTCCTTTGGTAAAGAGACGGGTGATTCGACTGTCCGTTTCCGTCATGAGATCGTCCACCACCACCAAGGTGTCTTTGGGTGTATCCTCAGGGGGTAAGCCTTCCACTAAGGTGAGTCCCGGGACACGTGCCAGTTCCTCGTACGCGGGTTGCCAAGCTCCATAACACCACAGGATGCGAGCTAGAGGCGGTGAAATGAGGGCTGACCCGTGTTGGATGAGACGTTGAACGAAGTGTGTTTTTCCCGACCCTGTCGGTCCAGCGATGAGACACGTGAAAGGATGCTGCCACCGAGGATCCATAGTTTTTTTTTTTTCTTATTTTTTTTATTTGGTGATTTGCGCTCGGCGTTTAGAAGCCCACCCCAGTTGTCGTGGATCCCACCGGGGTCGAATGGGTACCGTTGTCGTGGTAAACGTGATTCACGGGGATCCACTGCAAATATTTTTAGCGGCGTAGGAGTCGTGGTGGTGGTGGGTGTACTAGGTGATGGTGGTGATGGGGTAGAAGGATCGTCGCTTCTCAGGGATGACGGAGGATGACGTGGAGTCGTAGTACGGGACGTGGTCGTCGTGGGTGGCTGGATGTAGCGGGCAAAGGGTAACGTGGTGATGGATGGAGTAGACGGTGTGTGAGTAGACGGCGTGGTAGACGTGGGTGTCTGGGTTGATACGTGGCGGTACCTTGACGTCTTGGATGGCGTAGGCAGCGTCGTCGTAGTGGTCGAAGTGGTGGTGGTGGTCGAAGTGGTGGATGACTGAGATGTGGAACGCAGGGTGCTCAAACAGGATATCACGTACGACAAATCGTAGAACACGCCTGTAAATAACGTACCCAGAAGCACTACTAGACACACTACAGTACCCACTTGTGCTTTTCGAGTTCGTAACAGTAAGGGTAGATGTGTACTATCCATGGTACAATCCTACACTGAAGGCTGGTGGTGATAGGGGTTAGAATTTATAGGCGTTTCATGTCACGGCCGGACACCCAGGAATTAAACGAACGAGGCCACCCTTGCCATTTGACGAAATGATAGGGGATGCCACGTCGACGTTCCGTTTTCAAAATCTTTTCCACCGTGTAGTAGTCTTTCGGTGTTTCACTATGGGTTGTAATTCTGCCTCGTAAAACGTGCCTTGCAGTCTCTCTCCTTGTAGATCTTCCAGTTGATAGACGTGTGGCTGTCGAGGTTTATGGCGAACGATGACAAAGTGCTCGTCACTCCAGTTGGGCAAGTAACTTTTCTCAAATTGGCTTTTCACTTTACTGATCCGTACCACATCTCCACGTTTGTAACGGGGTGCCGTGAGTGGTTGTGGTGGACTGGATGAGTACAGCGTAGCACGCACTTGATGTTCGTTGCGTTCTGTCACATCACGGGGAGCTCGCTGGATACTGCGATGATAGGCTCGATTGTACCCTTGTACCAGTTGAGGTAGTACATCGATGTACTGTCGAGTGTTTTGGGCGGTAAAATACTTGTACATTCGTCCTTTGAAGGTACGATTGAATCGTTCCACCACAGAAGCTTTGGTTTCGTTGTACGTATGGAAGAAAAATACCTTCTGTTTCTTAAGAAAGGCTTGAAAGGGTCGGTTGAGAAATTCTGTGCCTTCATCCGTTTGCAAATAGAGGGGTTTGCGCCCTGTCTTGAAAATCTGCTGGAACGCCCGTACCAGATTCTCTCCTGTTTTGGTGCGAATGGGTAGTACCCATGCATACTTGGATAAAATATCGATACAGGTCAACATGTACCGATGTCCATCATTGTGAGGTGCAAATCGACTCATATCCACTAAATCCGCCTGCCATTGCGCGTCTATGCCTCCTACGATCACTCGGTTACGGCGAAAATGTCGTCGGGCTGCTCGATGTAAACTATAAGTGTCTTGGGTTTTTAACCAGTCTCGAACTTCAGTTCGACTGATGCCTTGAGAATGGGCAGCTCGAGCGAACGCTCCCACAGCGCTATACGCGGCTGGACTGGTAGGGCTGTAATACAAATCGGTTAACACCTTGTTCACTGTAGATGCTGACTCCTTTTTTCCCTTTCGGGACCGCCTCATCACGGTCTTCTTACCCTTCATCGGGTCGCCTCTGGGTCCCCGTCATGTGTGTTCGCTTCATCAGGTGACACTGACACTCTAGCCTCTGTGCATTCTATAGATATAGTACTTCCGTCTTCCGAGGCTGTATTGGATTCATCATGTTGTTTTTTTTCATGGGGTTCAGCCAGCGCGTCTTCCATAGCACGAGCCCACGCCAATTCGTCTGGTGATCGTTCGTCCGGTGTAAACAGCTGGTCCACAATAGGCACTACTTTCTCCAAGGCTGACCACAGAGAGGGAGTTAGGAGGAAACTTCGCGTAGGGTCTTGGTAGCGGCCCAGGCGTGGGAAGAGGGCGGTACGGTATACGTAGATGGCATTGTCCATGTGGATGAGGTGTCCGTCCAACTCACCGTTCAACACCCGTTTAAATTTAGTCCAGCCATCACGCTGTAGCGTCACCGTATTCGATAGAGTCTCAGCGCGCGCCCAGCAAATAGCTCCACAGTCTTCCACCAGGGTGACTTTATCTTCATAGACGTATAACCCCACCTGGTAGGGTGTAGGAGGTAGGACGGCTCGTAGTGACATGCTTGCTGTAAATGTCGAACGGTGAATGACACACACTCTGTCTCATCCCTGGTATTTATAGTGTCAGGTACTATTCTGTGAGAGGCTCCTCCTGTGGAGAGAGTACTTCATCCACCATGGGGACTACTTGTTGCAAAGCCGTCCATAGATCGGGGTCCAGAGTAAACCCCCCTCGCTTGAGACAGAGAAGTCGAGCAAAATAGGGACCGCGGAAAATGTAGACATCGTCACACAGGTGAATGCTATCCCCGTCGAGGTTACCGCATAACACACGTTTCAAGGTAATCCAGCCTTCAGGGGATAAAGAGACACGCGCGGGTTCAGACGTACACCAACATCGGCTATCGTCATCGATGAGCTCCACGCGTTGGGGGTATAACAATAGGGTACAGTCCGGTGTAAGAGTGCGGGTAGCTAGAGAGCACGCCTGGGGGTAGAGTACGTCGTGGACGTCGGTGATAATAGCTTTCAGCGCCTGCCATAATGCCGGCCGGAGTAGGATAGCGGCACCCCCACACTGTTCTATCCGGGGAAAAAAAGAATCATCTCTTCCACTTCGCAGGTACACACCGACTCCCACATGCATGAAATCGACTTCGGGCTCTTTTCCCTGTAACAACCGTGTTAATAGAGTCCAGCCTGCTAAGCTTAAACATAACTTCACTTCTCGGGGATGTTCTTCGATGAGCTGCAATTCATGGTCATAGACGATGAGAATCACGTCAGACGTGAGTTGGAAGAAAGCGAGCTCCTTTCCGTGCGCTGCCATAATGGTGAATGACAAAACACCGTCCAGGCAAAATGTATATATACCGATTCTTGCTAATTTCATCGTAATAAAAAAATTCGTACGCGTACCCTGTTCTAGAAAAATAATTAAGATTTACAATGCAATTTTTGTAGGTGCGCGCTCCAAGATAAAATATACTTCAGAACATTTGCGACGACGCTACATCTGTGTGTCATTTGTGCCTGCACTGTAAAACAATTAAGATTTTGCTGACAGGTAGGAGAGAAGAAGACAACATTGAAATCGTCTCCAAAATGCTTTACCGGCCTATTGGTTATTAGCTCCCTTTCAAGACATTCCATTCTCAATGCCTGTAATGGCCGCTAGATGGCAGCATGCCCAGCGCACCAAAATGCTTCGGGAACTCGGGAACTCTGCTCGTTGACCTTGCACTGAAACGAAGGCTATGTTTTTAATAATTTTCTATAGTTTGCTTTCGATAAACCCGTTACAATTTTCAGGGACATATTATAAGGCTGTAAGCCATAGTCTTGACGTATTTTTAGCCAGGAAAATCGATTTATTTTCAATGTACCGAGTTTTCCATACTACCGTAATCTAACGTTACGCATCGAAAAATCGCTAAATTGATTAAAAATAACGGCATAGTCTAGCGCTAGGCGGCTAAATTTTTTAAATACTACACTATGAATTGCCTGAGTTCAATTGGAAATAAAATTTATACGTGCACTGACATTTATTGTAAAATCACAGCCGTTTATAATTGGGAAAGAAACACAAACATATTTTCTTCAGCGTAGCTGTAGAAAATAGAATAGAGCCATTTCGCCGAGGTCCGCGCTTTACACTATATAAGCTAGCGGCCAGCTTGATGCGGGCTATTCAAAAACCTTTCACTGACCAGAACAGATATACACAGAGAGAAAAAAATGAGCCAAGCAGCCATGTCAACTACGCAGGGGCGAGGAGGAATATCGAGACGGAAGAAGCGGGCAATGAAGAAAGAAATCAAGGAATTTTGGCTAAAAGAATTCACGGGGTGGTGTGCCAGACTGGACGGCGATTGTACAGGTGTGGGAACAGCAGAAAATTTGCGGGCGCTGCTAAATGGTGCCAGAACCATCAGCGAGGAGGGGTGGTTGCGCCTACTTCAGCGGACCTTGGAGGACGAGATGCGCCCTGCCCTTCCTCGGTTGCTGCCGCCCCGCCCGCCACCACAAGAGCCAGCAGTCCAGCCTGTTGTGGATAATTTAGCGCCCTTTCCCCTCCAAGACCTGCCCTGCATTTTTGAAGAACCGCCAACAATAGCGCCGGCCAACTTTCTAGAGGATATGCCCATCAGTCCAGATCTCGAAGATGAGGATGTTCAACATCGATACACGTTGACTCCGTATAGATACTTCTCGGTGAGCAAGATGTAAGGGGGGTAGACAAGAAAACCCCCTCCTGAAGAAAACAGGGATATCAAATTGAACCATAACAGCTCTTTTCAGAGCTAACCAATGCTTCTCGAAAGAGAACTTCTAACTTGGGCACAAATTTCAAAAGCATAGGTCCCACATTACCCCTCTTTTTTATTCTATTAGCAAACTGCATCACCAAAAAACAACCCCTGCCCCATATTAACGGTCCTTGTCAGGACTAATCTCTCTCTTATAAACACAGGTTTTATTTTTGTTTTTTTCTCTCTCCCAGTAATTAATATTACAGCCCGAATGATAACGGACTGAATTTTTTTTTTTTATTTTGATAGAAGTTATAACATTACAGCCCGAATTATAACGGACTGAAATTTATTTGAACCAGCACAGGGATATATATATGTGTGTGTGGGGATCTGGTGTTAATTTTTTGTGCTTTTTTAATGTTAGAAGTTTCCCCTTTCGGAAAAATGAGGTGGTTCTTAAAAGAACCTTTGGATATGTAAGCGATTACATCGTTGAGAGGGCCTGTTGGCGTTGTCTTCTCTCAGTACACAGGGACATGTTAAAGGTATCAATTCACACACTAGGGGTTTGTTAGCATCCGCACACGCTGGTATTTGGGCATGTCGATCAATACAAGCTACACACAAAGCTTGGTGTCCGCAGGGGAAAATAGCGTATTTAGCGAATTGGTTACTGCATTCCACGCAGTGTAAATAGGAGACTGCTTGGCGTTCTGTGTTGAATCCCAGTGTTGTTGTTGTTATTGCGGAAATGTAGTGCATCACGTCTTCGTTTTCTTTTTGGCTTATTTTTCTGGTATTCTCTCTTATTCTCTTCTTTCTTCCGTCTTTTCTGTTTTTTCTCTCCTGTTGCCTATTTCTATTGCTTCTGGGGTCTGTTCTATGGCTTCTGTCGTCTTTTCTATGGCTTCTGACGTCTTTCCTGTTTTTTCTTGCGTCTGTCCTCTTTCTTCTTAAGTCTTTCCTCTTTTTTTCGGGTACTGTGGTTTTTAAGTCCTCCCTCTTCTCCTCCTCATCTTTTCCTTCTTCTGTATCTGTATCATCTGTATCATTGGAATCTGTGCCGGTTCCAGTTTCTTCTTGTGCCATTTCTCCTGCTTTTTCTTTAGCTTGGGGGCTTTGTTGTTGTGGTTTCAACATAGTTTCTAACATGCAGTCTATGTCGTCAAAACATTGGTATTCCACTGGGGTAACATCCGGTGTGGCTGCTAGGAAGTTACTAAGCTGCGATGTGGCTGGGGGGTCACAAAGATGAGGTGTGGTTGGTGGAGGGTAGTCCCGGGCTGGTTGAGGTGGAAATAAGTCTTTCATTATAGCATCCAACCATGGTTCGTCATGTACCATATTAGTGATGTTGCCCAGCAGTTGTACTTCATTATCATGATTTGTGATGATGTCTGGTATATCAATATCCATGATTTCAGCCAGGGGTGACTCCATCACTGGGCACTCAGGCTAATTGTGAATGACTGAAAAAAATACTGCGCGCTATTTATAGTGTAAGGCACGGACCGTAGCGAAAACACTCTAGCTGTGTCGTCTGCTACAGTTACGCTCAACAAAATATGTTTGTGTTTCTTTTACAATTATAAACGGCTGTGATTTTGCAATAAATGTCAGTGCACGTATAAATTTTATTTCCAATTGAACTCAGGCAATTCATGGTGTAGTATTTAAAAAATTTAGCAGCCTAGCGCTAGACTAAGCCGTTATTTTTAATGAATTTATCGATTTTTACACGCCTAACGTTAGTGTACGGTAGTATGGAAAACCCGGTACACTGGAAATAAATTGGTTTTCCTGGCTAAAAATACGTCAAGACTATGGCTTACAGCCTTATAATATTTCCCTGAAAATTGTAACGGGTTTATCGAAAGAAAACTAGGAAATTTTTATCCTTGGGCAATGGTAACA
Source organism: Hanleya hanleyi (assembly GCA_036873755.1). Taxonomy (NCBI): domain Eukaryota; kingdom Metazoa; phylum Mollusca; class Polyplacophora; order Lepidopleurida; family Hanleyidae; genus Hanleya; species Hanleya hanleyi. Next base: position 58,447 of record JAVTVY010014331.1, read on the forward strand.
CAGCACTATACAGTGTGCAGGCAAAAAATTTTTAGCAGATACCACCATATTGCACTCACTGACACCGGCCGCCATCTTAAACCCACCTCCCACCCACCACCATCCACATGCCGCCATTTTAAACCCACCTCCCACCCACCACCATCCACATGCCGCCATTTTAAACCCACCTCCCACCCACCACCATCCACAGCCGTCTAGACTATAAATAACGCGTAGTATGTTGACATTTATTCACAAATACAATCATGGGTACAAGAAGACGACCAATGTTCACCCACCACCCTCCTAGAGATCCTAGAGAGATGGTTACCAGAGAGGTGGTTACCAGTGAAGATGATGGTGGAATATCCATAATTACAAGCTTGCAGCAGGTTATTACAGACGAAACCAACATACGGCGAAGTCAAGAAGAACTGGAACAGCTACAGCGGGATGTAATGCAAGAAGATGCCAGGTTGATAAGACGAAGTCAACAACAAGACCAAGATATCAGCAGGATGGTCGCCATAGAAGAAGAAGATGACGATATAACTGATGGGGAAGAAGAAATTACATGGTTAAATAGTAATAGACCTGCAACAAATACAACGGCTATAACCACGTCGGTTTCCGAAACTCCGATTATAACGACTTCAGCTTCCGAAACAACACCACAACAACCATGCTCTTGGGCCGAGGTAACCCGCCTCAACGAACAAATTAACGGCATGAGACAAGACATGAATCTAATGGACGCTGAGATTTCAAGACAGAACAAAGAACGACATAAGGAAGAAAAAAAATCAAAATGCAGCGTGTGTACAGACGAAGATAGCCTGTACGCCGTATTGCCGTGTGGGCATTTATGCATCTGTAAAGATTGTTGGGTCACGCTAACGTGTGTAGGAGACATGTGCCACTGCGTTGAAGCAGGCGAACAACATTTAAAAATCAAGTGTCCAATCTGCAGGAAGCATGTGGGTGGAATAAAAAGAATCTACCGCTCATAAAACAAGTGTCGTAACACTTAAAAAAAAAAGCCCTTTTCAGGGCTGCCCCATCTTTCCGAAAGGGAAACTTCTATCAAAAAGCACAAAAAATTAACACCAGCTCCCATCATCCTACTCCCCTATGAAAAATAATTTTTAAATTTTTTTTACAATTTTTTTGAAATTATTGAAAAAAAAGGGGAGAAGGGGGAAGGGGGAGGGACGGGTGAAAAGGGGGCGGGGCTGAATTTTTTTTTTAAATTTAAAAAAAAAGAAAAAAAAGAATGAACACTAACAACCATTTTTTTAATTTTCTACTATTTTTTTTACTATTTTTTTGAAATTATTGAAAAAAGGGGGAAAGGGGAGGAAGGAGGGGGGAGGGAGGGTTGAAATTTTTTTTTTTTTTTTTTTTAAATTTAAAAAAAAAGAAAAAAAGAATGAACACTAACAAGCATTTTTTTAATTTTCTACTATTTTTATTAACACAAATAGAATGAACGTGTTCACAAGGGTATTGAATTTTAATACAATTATATCTGAGTATTGAATTTTAATACAATTAACAGTAAAAAAACTCTGAATTTTTAATACAATTATACACTCTCAAGCCACTTCAATGAATGTGTAGGAATACGGTAAATGTTTTTCAACACTTGTTCAATAGTTCTGCATTTAATACAATTAACAGTAAAAAAACTCTGAATTTTTAATACAATTATACGCTCTCAAGCCACTTCAATGAATGTGTAGGAATACGGTAAATGTTTTTCAACACTTGTTCTGAACACTTGTTCAATAGTTCTGCAACAAGACTTGTTTGAACTCATCATCGTTTTTCCGTCCCTGGTGCACGTAGATGTAGGTAATAATCTCTTCACGTGGAATTTTGGGAGGGCAGGCAGCTTCCACTGCCAGGGCAATTTGCGTCTCGGTGACGGTCTGTAGTGCCTCAGTGATGATAGCGTATGAGGGTACACTAGTGTCCACACACGTATGCTTGTCTATGGGACTGTTATTTTCACAGCCTGCGCATTCTTGGATACGCAAGTGTGGAATGCGAGGTCTGATTAGATCCAGGACTGTGTCGATGTACTTCTTATAAATATAGTGAGACACCTGGTAGACCAGGGCTTGACGAATTGTACTTGCGAGACTCTGCAACTTCCGCCAGGCCGTTAATTTCAAGGTGACACCCTGAGGACAAGCAACAAGCTCTTGCGTATCTAACCGCATTTTCCATTTACGGATATGCACCAGGAGCTGGTCGTTGAAATAAGCACAACTGACAAAGGTGTCGTCACCCACAAAAAATTTCGCTTCGTCACTCCCCTGGTCGCGAATAACCGCATCGATGGCGTAATCAAGGGTCTCCAGTTTTTGCCAGGTATCTAAGGTCATGGCAATATGCCTACCGGGTCTGTCGTTAAAGCCCGATGCATTAAAATGCACTTCTTCGTCTTTGACACTCACAGTTAAATAGGCTGAGAGCTCCCAAATGTCCGTGTGGGCTGCCTGGTAGGCCTGTTGGATAATGTTATTGATATCCTGCACAGACATAGGAAGTTGCACCTCTTCTTTCACAGGCTCAGGCACTTGCTGGGGTACTGGCTCAACCACTGACTCAGGTATTTCTAACGGTGTTAGTCGGGGGCGTTTGGGTCGTCCAGCGCGTTTGGCAAGTGTACTCTCTGGGGTAGTGTGCGTACGTTTGCTAGCTGTACGCTCTTCGGTGGTATCCATGACTAAGATATCATCATCTACAAGGGGAATTTCAAGTAGATCTGCTAGTTCTTAATTTCCCGTCTTCTTCAGCGCCTCCACGAAGGCTAGAAATGCATAGGGGCCACGGCGCAGTAGACCGTCGATGAGAGCTCTGTTTTGTCGTGAAGGGGTGTTCTCCGCCATGATATCTTCGACACCCTGTTTCAGGAGTATGTTATCGTCCATAAGCACATCACATAATTCGCCCACATGCTGCATCTCATCAACGAGGCGAAGACGGTTCTTTTGAAGCGTGACTAGGTCGGCTGAATTCATCATGACTATGGGTTCAGGCTGGTGAGTAACTGCTACGGTGTAAAAGTCTGGTGAATTTGCACTGGTAAAATGAAATATAGTAAAAGGTTCTCCACAGCTCATACAAGTAGGCAAGCAGGCTGGCTGGCTGGCTGGCTGGCTGGCTAGAGGTGAAGCAGACTAGAGGTGAAGCAGGCAGGCAGGCAGGTAGGCAGGTAGGCAGGCAGGCAGGCTGGTCAGGTCAGGTAAGTCAGAGTGCTACACAGGATAGTGCAATGAATACACCCCTTCCCTAAAAATCGACTCCTTTTATACGTTTTTCTACAAGCCGCCATCTTAAACCCACCTCCCACCCACCACCATCCACATGCCGCCATCTTAAACCCACCTCCCACCCACCACCATCCACATGCCGCCATCTTAAACCCACCTCCCACCCACCACCAACCACAGCCGCCATCTTAAACCCACCTCCCACCCACC
>JAVTVY010014334.1:0-61312 GCA_036873755.1 Hanleya hanleyi
AACAACCGACACACGAGTCTGAATCCATAGTACTCAATGGATGAAAATATCTTTAGAAGGTTGTCACTAACATTTCTTATTGTGGAAAGTAATATGTAGGGGTCACGATATTTGGGGATATTGAACCTTTTACACCTGCCAATTAATGCTAAATTCAATTACTTTCTGATAGACAACCTAAGTTATCAGCGATTTATCAAAAGCCCAGATGTCCATAGGCCTACCTTGTGAGAGTTGGAACGTTCCTCCTCCAAAGTACGACCGTTTGGGCAACGCACCATCCTCATCCGCCAACGGCATAACCTCAGACCGGGGAATCTTCCATATCGAGAAGCTCCCCGATCTTCGGAGGTACAGGAACTTCTTTGTTCCCGTTGTCGGTTCATAAATTATATGAGGCTTTCCATTTTTAGCAAACGGCTCGATCTGGTCGACGATGTGGAATAACTCCGGTTGCAGTTGCCCGTTTTTCAGCCAACTGGCTGGAATTGGGAAGAATCCCTGCAAAGTACGAACGACTTCTTTGATCAACAAAAGATACACTGCACAAGGTTCAATTCACTTGTTTAAACAGATAAATCTCAGTGATGATGTTGCCCATTACCTTCTTCAAATAGCCAAGTAATATCCATCACATTCCATTGGTAAATAGGTTTCATGGTTTATTTGTGCCGATTTTTGTCAAAGAGGTATACAGATGTAGTTGGTGCAATTGCATTTCGAACTTTCCAGGTAATCCAACTGGCAGTTCTACGATCGATTTTCGCAACTTACTGATATAGCATAGATTATATCTACTGTACAGTATATCGCTTGCTGCAATTGCGTGTTTCCGCTCTCGGAATTACATCCCACCGAACAAGAAAAATGTTTAACGGAAAGCAGAACATTCATATTTTGTCGGATCGTGTCGTATTGTGCGTTTATCAACTGTAGCAAAAATATGTAGCAAAAAAACTGCAGCAAAAATTGCCTTACTATGGCAATACGTTAACAAAAAACATGTCTTTCTTCAGTTCAGATAGTACATTGTTATAATAATATAAGTACAAAAAGAAAAAGAGGATTTGTTATATCGGGTTTAGAAAGTGTTACATGCATCAGGTATGGGTCTATGGACAAAGCCTCGACTTGTTCCCTACAGTACTGTACGTACCCAGGAACGAACGCCTTTTGATGTCCTCATACGCTCTTTTTCCAGTTTCTGTAAAAGCTGTCGCTTCCAATCGTTTCTTGGGATTGATTCGGTCATTTTCGCGACAGGGGTATGCACCATGGCTTCGTAGTGAATCTTTGTTGATGAAAGTTGTGATTGTTGACGTCATAATCCAAGAGCGCCGACGTTGACGACGAGCCAACGTCGATGACGCCGCCGAAGTCATTCCGGAGACGTCGGTCTTTTCCGTGAAGCCCGCCGATGGGAGGTACGGTGTACGGGAGGTTCAGTAGCGTTCTCAACGCGTTTTATATTCGTTTCGTTTGCTTCACAAAGAACGCGTTTATACCTCCCAAGCACGTTTAATCATCCGTAGGTTCATTTATCTTTCGTTTCGTTTCGCTTGAAACGCGTTTTGCGAATGCGTTCGCGAAGGCGTTTATGGACGCTTTCTAAACGCGTTATATTGTTCTTGTTGTTGTTAAATAAACATCGTTCATACGGTTGCGTCGAGCGTATATACTGTTTGGTCGGTGCCATATATTTATAGAATGAATACCCCCAACCCCGCTCCTTCAACCAACAAGGCAACAACCGTAGGCGAAAAAAGAAAACAAACACCAAAAAAAAAACTATCGATTCGGGCGACAAGTTCGTGATAATACACAACGGTGCGGCGTTGTCAAAATGGATGCTCGACCCACACTCGATAATCCTACCTAGTGAGTAGACCATGCAGAGATGACTTCAGAGTTTTCAAAATCAATTTAATTAACTAATTTTTAAGATTCTTGGCTGCGCGCGCTGCTCCTAATTATTTAAAAACCGACGGTGCAAGTTCGCCTTCTGTGATATATTCGAGCTTTCATCGTGCTTCGTGGATCGCGAAATAAACAATGGATTAGAATATGAATGGTGATATCTAGTCGAAGATATAGAGAATGTATTGTCACATAACATAGCGTACTGTACTTTCGTTGAAAGAACCAAAGTGAAGGTTTACTGTCAAATAGTATGAGTCTACCATTAACAGATATCTATCGATAAATGTACCTCAGTTATCTTCGATCTGTCAAAGTAGAAATGCATATTGTCATATGAATCGGTGCCAAAGAGAACCTAACTTCCGAGATTTTAACTTGTTGGGCTTATCGGAAAATACATTAATCAAGGTCAACTGCCAACGTCCAGGTGCAGGCTTCGTTTAGTCCAACAGAAGAAAGAAATTGCATCACAGTCTTACCCAGTTTGGTATTTTCATTGATTTTCTTTGATCTTTGAAATATTGAAGACGACTAATAGAATATTTTCCCACCTGTGTTAATTATCACTACGAATCATGAACATAGCAAAATGTATGGTGGCTGATATTTGCCATGTCGTATTATCGTGCTATCGCCCTATTTTTACTGGCGCGATGGTACGATGCGATGGCACGATGCGACGGTACCATGCGATGGTACGATGGTACGATGCGATGGTACGATGGCACGATGCGATGGTACGATGGCACGATGCGATGGTACGATGGCACGATGCGATGGTACGATGGCACGATGCGATGGTACGATGGTACGTAAAATGTTCTTATTACAAATCTCTCGCCACATTTTTCAATACTTTTTTTTATGAATTGAAGAGAAGCAGGGTTTTTTTTTATTTTCTAGGAAAATGTACAGGGAACCGATTTTTATTGCAATACATATAGTACGTTGCATCATCTGCTGTATTTCTTTTGCATCTGGGTTCAATCATTTGACAAAAGGGCAGTTTTTTTGTCTTGCTAGAATTTAAAACTTTTGAATGTTTCTCTTTTCTCAGACAACTGACATCGTTATCTGTTGATGTACGCCATTATTGATTATCTCGAAATCCGGCAAATTAAGAAAAAACTTCCATTATCTGGATGATTAAATGTTGAATTCTTTCTTTAATATTTTGTTCCAATGTTCGTGTTTCTTTCCCTAATTTTTTTTGTTCCAGTGTTCGTGTTTTTAATGTTATAATTGTAGTGTATTTCGGATGTTCCCAATTCCTGTAAAACCATTTATTCTTGAATGTATTCACATTGCTATGGCATAGTTAGCACCAAAACAAATTTCTTTTACTTTTCTTAGTGGATTTTAGCTTATAAAACATCGTAGCATTAAACCTAAAATTTCTGTAGCCTTTCTAAATACTGTGGCGAATTCTGGTCCGACGATCGACAACAACAACAACAACAACAACAACAACAATAACATGGAAAAAACCTCCCTGACGAGAAATCCAGTGTTTCCCGAGAACCTACCTTTATCCAGTATAAAATTAGGTGTCCTCTAATTATTTGTGGTGTACCTAGTAAATCCCGACGATGTTCATAGAAGCTGAGATAGTCTGGTGAAGTTAAATTTTATTCTCCCGCCCGCTCAGTAGAAATGCAAACCGCCACGTTGTTTTCACTGAGCTGCATGAGGTCATCGCTAGCCAATGAGTGACGAGATACCAGCAATGATGTCACATTCAGCCAATCAGCACTGCTTGGATGTTGGTCGTGCTATACTTCCGGTCGGAGGGTATATATACCGCTGACAAACGAGAATCGTCAGTCATGTCATTTTTCGCCACCAAGGGGATATCGCTCAGAGTGAACGGACGTGTTTTTGTGTTCTAGACTACCAAACCAGCCTAGCTTTCCAGCCTTTGTGTTCCTCTGCGGTCTTTGTTCCCCGGGCTTTACAGGATTACCCAAACTACAACAACAGCGAGAGAAACCAGCCAGCCATATTTTACTTCAGCCTAGCTTTGCCTGTCAGTCTTTGTGTCTCCCGGCAGTCTCTGTTCCCCGGGCGTTTCAGGACTTCACTTTACCTACCAAAACAGCGGAAGAAATCGACAAGCCTACACTCAGGACGGAATACAAACCAGAGCTAAGTTTTTCAATTCAATTTTTGCACTTAATTCACTCTGTATAATAACACCACATTTTTGGTTTCCAAGTCAACCTGCCCCCGATAACCACAAAATGTCCCAACCCCCTGCATCTGATCAGTCGGCAAACAGAAAACGCCAGCGCGGCGAGGAAATCAACACGGAAAAATCCCCACCCACCAAAAAACAACGAGCCCTACCCGAAAGGCCTAATCTTTTGAATTTTGTGGCTATCATTCACAGCCTTACTCAGATAAAAGCCACGAGCTTACCCAAAGCCAAAGTTGCAAAAGACATCCAACAACAAGCCGGAGACGTAAAAACAGTCTATGAATTACCCGGAGGAGACCTCAAAATCCACTGCCATTCTAAAACACAGTATGAAAAACTACTCAGGTTAGACCTCCTAGCTGGCAAACCCGTCTCAGTAAAACAGTATCAGCAAAAAAGAGAGCAACGCAAAGGCGTAATTTATGGAATTGATCTAAGTGTTAAGCTAGACGATATTAGAACTACTCTTTCGAAACAAAACGTAGTATTCGCTAAAAGACTGCAAAAGGACAAAGCGGATACAACCAGCATAATGTTAGTATTCAATGGAAATAAACTTCCAGATACTGTCTGCCTATGGTTACGTAACATCACAGTCAAGCCATTCTATGAAACCCCCAAAAGATGTTTTAATTGCCAAAAAATTTCTTCTCACTCAGCTAGAAACTGCAAAGCCAGCGTTGTATGTCCCAAATGTTCAGGGCCCCATAGCTACGAGCACTGCACAGAAACCCATAAAAAATGCGCAAACTGCAAGCAGAATCATAGCTCCGCCTGGAAAGGGTGTATTTACTATAAAAATGCTAAGGCAGTCCAGTATACATGTATTAGAGCAGACAAAGGCATCTCCTACGCAGAAGCAGTCAGAGAAACAAAAGTGAACCAAAAACTCAGAGAAACAATAGACCTTCGCAAACCTGTGAGCGAAGTAGCGATTAACAATAAGGCACCAGTGACAGAACAAACAATGGAGTCAGAAACCGCGGACAAGCCCGAAACAATTAGCATGAGTAAAATCGAATTCCTAGGCTTTATTAACATTGTTATTAACTCAGTCCACAATGCCAACCTCAAAACAAATAAAGCTGACATAATAGCCCGCATTGCTCAAGACTTCTTAAATTGGGAATTTAACCCCAAAGAAATAATAGCATGGGGATTCAATCCAAAATACAAAAGAAAAACATCAACTCCCAAGAAAAACAATAGCGCTCTCAACACCTCTATATGAGAACACCCGGGACAATAGGTTAGACCCACCGCGTAATACATAACAACCCAATTTTCAACAAACAACTTACCATACTCCAATGGAATGCCCGAAGCATCGCGAAAAACGGGGACAATCTTAAAGTCTTAGTAAATGAAATCAGCCCAGATATAATTTGTGTTCAGGAAACTTTTCTGAAGCCAGGAAAAAATAAATTTACAATAAACGGATATAAGCCGTATAGATCAGACAGACTTACAGGTGCACTAGGGGGAACCTCATATTAATAAAAGAGGACCTGATTCACATAGAACTAGATAAAAGCCCTACCAGTGACGATCTCGAATGGCACGCTATTCAGGTCTTCTTCAATAACAAACCTATTAACATCATTAATTTATATGCCCCAGGAAGTCTAAAGAAAATCTCCCCAAAAGAACTGGACAACATCACAAAGAAATTTAACTCTCCTATTATCATATGCGGTGATTACAACAGTCATAACCCCATTTGGGACGACACTTGCACCAAGGCAGACGAAAAAGGTCAAGTAGTGGAAAAATGGCTTGACCAAAACAACCTATGCTATTTAAATAATGGCCACGGGACGCGAATAGACATGAACACCGGTAAACTATCTGCAATAGATTTAACTATTGTCTCCCCTGATCTAGCTATTAAATCCGAATGGGAAGTGATTCCCGACACGCTTGACAGCGACCACTTCGCCATTCTGACGAAAATTAGTATAAAACCGGACTCTGAAAGGACAGACGCCCCTCCAAAATTTCAGTACTCCAAAGCCGACTGGAAAAGCTTCCAGAAAGACTGTCAAAGCCTAAATCATGACGAGATATTCAATTCCGATCCAGAGATGTTTAATGAAAACATTACAAATTCACTACTAAAAATAGCACAAAACTATATTCCGATATCACAACAGCGCCACAACAAAAACCCGGTACCCTGGTGGAACCCAGAGTGTGCAAAGAATATTGCGGCCAAAAAGAAGGCACTAAGAAAATTCAAAAAAAGTAGGCTCCAAAGTGATCACGCGAACTACAAGGAACTCAAAATCATAGCTGAAAAAAGTGTCAAAGAAGCTAAATCCAAATGCTGGGAAGACTTTTGCAACACTATAGATACCAAAACCAATTCAAAAAAAGTATGGAACAAAATAAAAAATATACAAGGAAAGTTAACAAACACAGTCCCTGTACTGAACAAAACTAAAAAAACAAACAAGGAAAAGGCAGAACACCTCGCCGAATCTTTCGCTTCGAACAGTAGCGATAGCAACCTGAAACCAGAATTCAGAAAAATTAAGGAGGAAACAACGATAGAAAACGATTTGGACGATCAACATTAATGAATACCGCAAAGCTATACACTGTAAAAAAGAGAGCTCACCTGGTGAAGACAAACTAGGATACACGATCCTTAAACACCTACCAAATAAAACACAGAAACTAATTTTGAAACTAATTAATGTCAGCTGGCAGACCAAACAACTTCCAAGTAAATGGAAAACATCTATCGTTATTCCAATCCCAAAACCAGGTAAAGATCCATCAGACAGCAACTCTTACCGCCCAATTTCTCTCACTTCAAATCTATGCAAAATAATGGAAACCATGGTCAAAAATAGACTGGAATTTCATATGGAAAACAATAACTTATTAAACAAAACCCAAAGCGGCTTTCGTAAGAACAGAAGTACATTAGACCATATAGCCAGGTTACAACACTCAATAAAAAAGGGGAATGCCAAACATCAGTACACATTAGGTATCTTCCTAGACATAGAAAAAGCATTTGACCTTGTATGGCAGGACGGCATAATTATTCAATTAAGCAAACTTGGAATTAAGGGAAGAATGCAACACTGGATAAAAAACTTCCTACACAATAGAAATTTTAAAGTTCGCCTAGGAAACACCCTATCCGCCGACCATGAATTAGACAACGGTACCCCTCAGGGAAGCGTCATAAGCCCCACCCTTTTTAACATCCTCATCAATGGCCTAGCCAATGAAATTGACACCAAACACCCAGAAGTAGAACAGTCTCTATTTGCTGACGATTCTGCCCTCTGGAAAACCGCACGTTCCATAAAAAAATTGACAGGTATAATGCAAAATACACTAGATACAATTAGCGGCTGGGCGGATAAATGGGGCTTCAAATTTTCCGCCCTAAAAACAACGGGCATTATATTTTCAAACAATAAACACATTGACGTTAATCTAACACTAGGAGGTCAGAAAATTGAATTCAGAAATAGTGTTAAATACCTAGGTATGATCTTTGACAGAAAACTCACGTGGAAAGACCACATCGACCAACTAGTCCTTCGGTGCAATAAAGACCTGAACCTCATGAGGTGTGTGTCTGGGACAAACTGGGGAGCGAGTAAATATAGTCTGATAAAATTATACCAAACCTTAATCAGGTCAAAAATAGATTACGGGTCCATCGCATATCAATCAGCATGTAAGACACAACTAAAAAGAATAGACAGCATCCAATATTCTGCTCTAAAAATAGCTACTGGAGCCTTCAAGGGAACCGCCTTATGTAGTCTTCAAATAGAAACCAATGAGAAACCTCTTCGTTTAAGACGAGAGGAACTGTCCCTGAAATATGCAGGAAAAACTAGAGCTAAGGGCGATAATCACCCATGCCACAAAATGTTTCAAGATAACAGTGAATATGAATATTTAAAGAAAAACTGGGGAAAAGACTCCGCCCCCCTCGGCTATACCGTAAATAACCTATTCCAAGAGCACGAAATACCCATCGCACACATCTGCGACACGGACAAAATCATTAGACCACCCTGGGAATTAGAGTCGCCCACGTGGACACAAGTATTCACGACTACCTCACAAAGAAGGACAACCCAGACTTTATAAGAGCCACCACCCTTGAATATATCAACCAAAACTGGAAAAATTACTTAAAAATCTATACAGACGGATCGAAAAGCACAAGTAATAACACAGGATCAGCTTTTGTTATACCTGAGCTCAACATACAAAATGGTTTCAAACTACCAGACAATATGTCTGTATACACTAGTGAACTGATTGCTATAATTAAGGCTCTCGAATGGATCATCGAGCACAAACCAATCCGTGCGGTGATACTCAGTGACTCCCTTAGTGGACTCACATCAATCAAAAATTCTATATCTGACAGTAGACCTGATCTCATACACAAAATAGAATGTATATGTACACAAATACACAACGAGGGAATAGACGCCATCTTAGCATGGGTCCCCGCGCATGTCAACATCAGAGGTAACGAAGCAGCCGACAAAACTGCCAAAGACAGTCTTGCTAAAACTACACACGATGTGCCAATAGGATTAGGATATAAAGAACTCAACACTATCATTAGACGCAAAATAGATAGCAAGTGGCAAAAGGAATGGAACGAAGAAGAACGTGGACGGTGGTTACATAAGATCCTTGATGGAGATAAAAGACAAGCCCAGGGACTCCAGTTAGACAATAAACGAGATGACCGCATAATCACCAGATTAAGACTAGGCAAAACCGGACTTAAATCACATCTGTCCATGCTTCTGAAAAACACCTCACCACTCTGTACCGCATGCAACAATGTAGAAGAAACAATAGAACACGTGCTACTTGAATGCCCAATCCACAACCAACAACGTGTGGCACTTAGAAACGAATTAAAAATATTCAACACTCCCTTAACATTACCAGCGTTATTAAACCCTAAGCCCCCCATTAGAAATCAGGTATTCAAGTCCTTGATAAATTTTATCAAAACTGCTGGTTATTACTCCAGTATATAATACTACCGCCGTACATGCGCAGTCAGCATTTTTTTTTTTCTTTTTTTTTTTTTTTTTTTCTTTTTTTTTTTTTTTTTTCCACATAATCAACTACTAGTACACCAAGTACTATGCCACGATTTGATAGAGGCCAAATCATTCTTCTGACTTAAACAAATGGTATGGTTGCATCGGAGATACCTTGATATTGAGGGCCGTGTGCACCATAGCCATACAAAACATTATGGCCATAATAAACTATCCATACATAACATCCGGCCAAAATGTCACAGACACATTTAGAAATAAAATAGGCATGGCAACAACGGAGTTACCTTGATATTGAGGGCCGTCTGTTCCACTGTCCTACAAAACAAACGATGGCCAAATCTAATTGAATTCATGACAACATTAGCACGGCCAAATCGCATATAGCGAGCGGTATTCGGCATAAAATATAGGAAATGGTGATGGCGGAGTTACCTTGATATTGAGGGCCGTCTATCTCATTGTCCTACAAATTCCTTATGGCCATCAAACGATAATGCATACAGAAATAATACAGTGCCGTTTATTTGTGTATTCACCTAGTACTGAATCTATCGAAATGTTTAGTTATTTATTCATTTGTTTATCTATTTGCTGTCTTAATTATATATTGCTATTCATATTATGTGACTGACATTCGGGGCGTGCCTGTTGTTGGGAGGAAGATATATCAAATTATTGCATCGAAAAACAATAGAAAACAAGAATGACTACAAGCCTTCTATTTCATATGATACAGGCACACCGAAGACCACAGACGAGTTGGACAAGACCTGAAACAGAAGACGGATGACGATTACAAGAATACCTACAGCGCCTTGAGTGACAACGCCGCATAGCAAGAACACCCAGAATCAGAATACTCGAACCTAGACCACACCGGACACGCTACCACTTAGATGTTACCGAACGGACACCTCAACACAGAATATGATCCTTTGACTTTCACGTAATATAGGACGTAGACCTGCCGTTCTGTACCCCACTACACATTCCAAGCAATTGTTACAGGCACAGATTTCTGGAAGGACCCACCCTGTTCCCAAGGGCGTCGTTAGGGAAGTCGTCTCGAAGAATCCTGAAAACGCCCTGGTTCTCCCAGTTTTTTCTGGACGGCTTTGTGCGTACTATGGGGGTACCGAGACAAAGGAATCATCCACGCGATTATAACAAATATTTTCCAGTATAAAAACCAATTACAGACTTAACGACTTGTACATAGCGACTCTTCTCTACTAGTATTTATATTTCCTCACTGTTATTGTTATTCATTATTTAATTATTTATTTTAATATCTAGCGCTGCAAAAGATCTCAAATTAACAAAGAAATGTACCGTGAAATTTAAATAAAACATTGAGTTGATGGGCCGCGAAATCCGTATGGGAAGCGGCCCTTAAACTACAATTTCAATTCAATTCAGAATCGTCAGTCCTGTCTGGGACTCACAACTGGACGCATGTTTAACTCTGAAGGTACTAATTGCGGTACCACCAGTAATATCAACAACCAAGGTACAAATCACCAAACAGCCACTCCAGATAGCCTATACTTGGGTTGGGAATGTTTATTCAACCATTGTTGTTGAACCATCAAGTGGGACCATTTATATGGGTAACCATACTGTAAACAAACAAGTGTTACCATAACGTAAACAAACAATGGTGTTACCATAGTGTAAACAAACAACAGAACACACTGTATTTTGCAAGAATAAATATCTTTATTGTTGTTACAAATCTGTATCAACTTGGTGTATATTTGGGTTTACCAACCGTAACCAGCAACCACTGGGACCACTGACCATCAACAGGTGACCGTCGACCGTCAACCGTCAACAGTAAACATCAGTCTGTGACCGTCAACATAAACATCAGTCTGTGACCGTCGACCGTCAACAGTAAATATCAGTCTGTGACCGTCAACATAAACATTAGTCTGTGACCGTCGACCGTCAACAGTAAACATCAGTCTGTGACCGTCGATGTCAACAGTGACCGTCGATGTCAACAGTGACATTATCACCACCTACCTGTAACCGTCCCCAGTCATACCAGCTAATACACTGTCAACATTGACCGTCAATGTGTAACCGTTCATATATCGATAACCGTCAACCCCTGACCGTCAATTGAACCGTGACCATAACAAGTGACCATCTACAATACATCAGTATTACCGTCAACAGTAACCATCTAATGTCAATTAGTAATCGTTGACCATCAGATAACCATCAACCATATCCCAGGGTTATCAGCCAGCGACCGTTGACCCACTACTAATAAATAGTATTGCTGACCGCCAACCACTGACCACCGATCACGCTACAATAGGCAGCTCTTAACAATCAGTCACGAATTCATCCTATGTTTTATCAATTATAATGGAACGGTTAAATCTAACAGTGCGGCAAAAGAAATTAGAGTTTCTATTTATGCTGGCCAGACGATGTTCCTGATCAAATGTCCACCATTTATTAAATTATTATCATAGCTTGCTCAATCATTTTCTGCTTCTATATCTTGACTCAGATGGTATTGCAATAATTAAATGCCTCAATCAGGAGAAATAACCTCTAGCAGATCCTCGTAGAATATTACCACCCAGAAACGATTACTCTCAATGTTAGGATGTGCCTCACGGTATAGCGTTCCTGAAATACATTCCACACTTGAAAATGAATAAAACACG
The DNA here is from genome assembly GCA_036873755.1 of Hanleya hanleyi. Lineage (NCBI taxonomy): Eukaryota > Metazoa > Mollusca > Polyplacophora > Lepidopleurida > Hanleyidae > Hanleya > Hanleya hanleyi. Next base: position 11,877 of record JAVTVY010014334.1, read on the forward strand.
AATATATATATATATATATACAGTGACAGGAATAGCCTGCTCGCTTGTTAGCATCATTGAAATGTGTCGACTAATATCTCTTGTACCGGAATTTTCGTTTACTGTTTTGAGTTGAATATTTTGATTTTATACATGCATGTGGATGCCTGTAGATTCAATAGACTTGTCGTTCTAGACAAGAAAACGCAATAATGGATCATGGCTGCAGCACGAATGTTTAACCACACTCCACACAGTGATAATAATCGTGATGTTAACCCTACCAGGCCTGGGGGGAGGGGGTATTGTTCCCCCCCCCCGCACTACCAACTTTCTACACTATCTCCGGAACGATACAACATTGAGAGATATATCCGTGACTTTGTAGTTTATCATGTTGAGGTCATTTTGCATTGGATTGCATAACCCCTGAGCAGAGAATCATGGGTAAATTTTAAAGGGCGGCCGTGTGTGGTACCACAAACACGCTTAAAACTAAAGTGTTGAAACTTACTCATAAAGTGTTGAAATAACCCTTTAAGTGTGCCCACAGGGACTGCTCTTTAAGTGCTGTCCCTGTGAACACACTTTAAGGGTTATTTCCACACTTTACGAGTCAATTTCAACACTTTAGTTCTAAGCGTGAAGGTGCTGTTTCGTCATTTTTCTTCAAAATTGCGAGGGAGGAAAGGTGGGTAAAAACAATTTTATTTCACATTAGATTATTATTTACTAAATTATCATGCAGTTTTTGCGAAGAAAGCACATAATTAAAAAATTTGAAAAATCTGATGGAAAATCGACCAAAAAATGCCCTTTTTATAAATGACGACACTTTGACGTCATCATAGCGGCCATCTTGGTTTTTTCACATTTTCAGGTAGAGCATGACCCAAGGGCCCCTAGCTGAAGGAGTAAGAAAAATATTTCGGGGCGGGTGAAAAGCCTAAATATTTCTCGTATCCCTTGAACTAGGGGGCTGAAACTTACCACATTATAAAAGCTCTACCAGAAAATGTAAAAAATCCGAGATGGCCGCGTCATCATCTGTGACGTCCTCTTCAAACAGGCATTTTTGGTCGATTTTGCGGTCAGATTTTTCGAATATTTTATTTATGTGCTTTCTTTGCAAAAACTGCGTGCTAAATTAGTAGGTAATAATCTGATATGAAATAATATAGGATTTGCCCAATTTTCCTCGAAGAAAGGCAGAAATTTTAAAGAAAAATCACGAAAATATCGCTTTTCTGGTACCCCAGGTAGCCGTCATCTTGAATTTACCCATGACCCTCTACTCGGAGGGTTTTGCAAATAGGCTCAAATTGACCCTAATATGATAAACTTGAAAAGTCGCGGCGGGTCAGCTTTCATTTTTGTGTCGTTCTGGAGATAGAGGAGAAAGTTTGTTATGGGGGGGGGGGGGGTATAATGGCCCCAAGGCCTGGTATGGTTAGAAGGGATCGTTTACCGTCGTCTAATGAATTATGTCCAGCGTCAAAAAATTGCTTTGGACGGCGAATTGACAGAACGATTGTATTGCTGATAAAATCCTGTAGACATTAGACAAATTACATAATAGCTATTTGCATCGACACACGATTAATCACTAAGTGATATGAAACCGTTGCTAGCAATTTGAGTTGTTCCGATATCTTGGCTTTCCAATGACAAATTGATACCGGAAATTCTCAGTGGCTGGAATCCGATTATGAAATCGCTATTTATCAAGGGCGTGTCTTTTCGTTGGTCAACATTCAAACAAGAAAGTTGTTTATCAGATTATTTTAATAAACTTGAGATGATATGTCTGCTCTGCCCGAAGGGGGAGTCTGGTGAGAGGTGACAAGGCTGTCTCCGACGTCCGCCCACCTAGCTGTCTCATCAATCTATCCGAGCAGGCGATTCATTAGACTTGCTTAGTTGACTGGGGAGTTACAGGTGATTATCACGACCATTCTCTCATGTCAAGGAAATTCAATCCACGGGACCGATGATTGATCAGCTTGACATTGCCTCGGACAATAACCTGATGATAACACAGACCTGTGAACTAACACTTATTGGTGCCGGACACAGATTCATATAGAATATGGATGACACGATTCTCAGACAAACATATGTATCTAATAATTATATTTTTACCCTGATTTATGGGGATATGTCAGTAGTGGAATGCTAACTAACCCAGGTTAAGGACTCTAGCTCTCTGATACCATGTTTCAACAATTGATTCATGCTAAACACTTATTCCAAGGAGTGCTTATTCGTGTAAGATCTTGGTAGCGGTAATACTAACGCTTCTTTAAATCCCCGTATCTCTACATTCTACATATCTACATTCAACTATTTCATCGACTCAATCGCCAGGGGGAGATTTTGAAGTCAAACAGCCTCGTGTACAACCTTTCCCACTTGTAGATTTTCATGATGTAACTTCTTGTGGTTGTTTGTCGTCACAGAGTCGATTTTCTGACATCTATCTCAGTATGTAAAATTCAAGAAAAATATGATTGCAGGTTTTGGATTTGAAAAACGCTTTATTACTGTCACACATCACAGATTGAGTTCTTTTCAACGGAAATTACATGTAAATACATTTTAGTAACAGATTCATTTGATATCTGCTGTACTCATAGGTGATTGAGTTGTACGGTTCTGCATGGACGAGTCCTTGGCGCAAGGACAGAAACGAGCTTGCGATTATTCTTTGAGCCCAGGGCGAGTCCATGTAGAAGACTACAGTGTGTATAGCACTAAAATGAAGAATAAAAGTAAATAGTTGAACAATTTCCATTTCATTTAGGTTGAATGTCATTCAAGGAGCACTGTCACTCTGATCATGCAACTGTCATACTTGAGCACCTTTCGTCGGCAAATTTGTAACAAAAAGTAGTTCAATCCATCAACTGTCCAATTAACTGTCCAATATGATGCCAAGTTGTCCAATAGTAATAAAACAAAATATATCGTACACTTGTAATTATATGGAAATTAGTGGACGGAATTTTGTAGGAGTATTATAGCAATAATAATATCTACTGGTTGTGCCAGCTTCGTCCATTAGATTCACTTTAGCCTGCTACACGAAATATGATCGCTGCTGCTTCAAGACATTGATCAAGACATCCGAAAGGCGGAAGCCATTTGCCCATCCTTATCTTAACCGTCTGGTGCAGATGCTCCATTGTCACGAGCATTACGCCATCTTCCTTATCCTACCTTTTCCCGAAGATGGTCCATTAGTGGATTATTTTGATCCAGACTGCTTAGCCTGGCATTAGTATATCGTACTAACTTTACGATGACCTGGGAGTTCGTACAATGAATATAAAGGCGATTTTGATAACATACACACCATCTTGTGTTTAAAACATACAGTATGAATATTACAAAATAATCGACAATCTACACAAATATATGTTTTGTAGATAACCATCTGTTTTATCATGATCACTTCACATTACACGGAATCTCACAAAAATGAACATATATGACGGAAATATTAGATACAAGCTTGGAAATGGATCAGGAATTCTAAACGTGAGAGGCGAATAATCTTTACCCTACTCAGCCCGAATGTCTACATCGCCGTAATAAGCTTATCTTGGAGCTACGGATGCTGTCGATCGGACAAATCCTGGAAACCGAGGACGACGTCGTGGATAGTGAGTCTCTCGGACGGTTTGTGGGACAAGCAGCCTTCCACGATGGCACCGAGTTCTGGGAGTTGTCCTAGCCTCATCACTGTCCTGAGGACGACCCCGAGGCTATAAACGTCTCCCAGACCAATGTCAATGTACCTGATCGAACGACTGTCTGTTACTGGTAATATATTGTCCCTATCCAAGTCATTGCTAAGGACACCTTTTTGTAAAAGCCTTTCCAGCCCAACGACCAGCTGTGTACCTATGTTGAGCCAAGCCTTTCGATACAAGTTTGCCGTTTCTCCATCTGAAGCATTTGGAACGTTCTGTGAGATTGTGGTTTCGCCAAAAAACTCCTGTACCAGGGACAGCTGAGAAGGTGCATACCCAAATAGATGGAGGACAAACCCTGTTTGGGCGAACAGTTTCAGAATCCGAGCCTCCTCTTTCATGATCTCCGGTTTGAGGTCATTAGGGTCGAAATCCTTGACTGCCACAAGATATGATTGCCCGTCGAACCTCAAGTCTTCCAGGTTAACTTTCCCGAAAACATCCGGACACACCTTGATGAAACAGGACTGCTCAGCATGACGAAACTCCGGGTCGTCCGGAGAGATGGGAGATACCTGTATGTCCGAAAGGTTATGACTTTGTTTGGGGTGAGCTAGTTCATCCTTATTTTGCAGCTGTCGTTGGAGAATGTCGGTAGGGGTAGAAGTCGGCGTTTTCAAATCTCTAATAGAAGGGCGTGTAGTACTTCTTTCATCCAGAAAAACATCCCGCACTTTGTTGACAGTATTATTATTTGTATCCATTTGGGATGTCAGTGCATTTGCTTCTATCGCCGGTGGTGATGCGATGTCTGGTTCTAGCCAGGGTCCAGATATCGAAATTTGACCATTCCGGGTAGGAAAGCTCGGAGAAGGACTCAACCGTGAAAAGTTCTGCACAAACTTCCCCGGGGCAGATGGTGGAGAGGATATAGGTTCCAGGGCTGGGAAGCTGGTGGAAGAACTCTCGATCGGAACATCCAGCCTGAAAGCGTATGAAGGGGACAGCATTCGCTCTTGAGCTGGAGAAATCGGGGGATGATCCACGACTCTTTGGGGGTCACCTCCGGCCTTATTAGTCCACTGTTGTGATTTTACAAGATTTCCATTGTCTTCCATTTGTGGGATATTTGCCAGGTTTTCCCAAGCCTTGAGTGGCAGCTTTACCAGATTCTCCAAAACATCAAGAGGGAGATTGATTATCTTCTCCCACACAGCAGAAGGTATATCCCCAATAGTGGAGAGAATATCCGCATGAATACCGGCTAGTCTATCCCACGCTATAGGGCTTATACTTCTGAAGGCCTCGTTAAAGCTGGCTTTCTTGATGCTTCCTGTCTCGGTTTCCACTGAAAATAGATAAGCAACAGATGAAATAAGCAACAACCGACACACCAGTCTGAATCCATAGTACTCAATGGATGAAAATATATTTGGAAGGTTGTCACTAACATTTTTATTGTGGAAAGTAATGTGTAGGAGGTACGATATTTGGGTATATTGAACCTTTTACACCTGCCAATGCTAAATTCGATACTTTCTGATAGACAACCTAAGTTTTTAGCGATTTATCAGAAACCCAGATGTCCATAGGCCTACCTTGTGAGACTGGGGACGTTTCTCCTTCAACGTACGACCGTTTGGGCAAAGCACCATCCTCATCCGCCAACGGCATAACCTCAGACCGGGGAATCTTCCATATCGAAAAGCTCCCCGATCTTCGTAGGTACAGGAACTTCTTTGTTCCCGTTGTCGGTTCATAAATTATATGAGGCTTTCTGTTTTTAGCAAACGGATCGATCTGGTCGACGATGTGGAATAACTCCGGTTGCAGTTGCCCATTTTTCAGCCAACTGGTTGGAATTGGGAAGAATCCCTGCAAAATACGAACGACTTCTTTGATCAACAAAAGATACACTGCACAAGGTTCAATTCACTTGTTTAAACAGATAAATCTCAGTGATGATGTTGCCCATTACCTTCTTCAAATATCCAAGTAATATCCATCACATTCCATTGGTAAATAGGTTTCATGGTTTATTTGTGCCGATTTTTGTCAAAGGAGTATACAGAAATAGTTGGAGCAATTGGATTTCGAACTTTCCGGGTAATCCAACTGGCAGTTCTACGATCGATTTTCGCAACTTACTGATATGGCATAGATTATTTCTACTGTACAGTATATCACTTGCTGCAATTGCGTGTTTCCGCTCTGGGAATTACATCCCACCGAACAGGAAAAGTGTTTAACGGAAAGCAGAACATTCATATTTTGTCGGATCGTGTCGTATTGTGCGTTTATCAACTGTAGCAAAAATATGTAGCAAAAAAAAACTGTAGCAAAATTGCCGAACTATGGCAATACGTTAAAAAGAACATGTCTTTCTTCAGTTCAGATAGTACATTGTTATAATAATATACGTACAAAAAGAAAAAGAGGATTTGTTATATCGGGTTTAGAAAGTGTTACATGCATCAGGTATGAGTCTATGGTCAAAGCCTCGACTTGTGCTCTACAGTACTATACGTACCCAGGAACGAACGCCTTTTGAGGTCCTCATACGCTCTTTTTCCAGTTTCTGTAAAAGCCCTCGCTTCCAATCGTTTCTTGGAATTGATTCGGTCATTTTCGCGACAGGGGTATGCACCATGGCTTCGTAGTGAATCTTTGTTGATGAAAGTTGTGATTGTTGACGTCATAATCCAAGAGCGCCGACGTTGACGACCAGCCAACGTTGATGACGCCGCCGAAGTCATTCGGGAGACGTCGGTCTTTTTCGTGAAGCCCGCCGATGGGAGGTACGGTGTTTTCACGTATAATATCGTTCTAGTAGCCTTTGGAACGCGTTTCAGTAGCGTTCCCAACGCGTTTTATATTCGTTTCGTTTGCTTCACAAAGAACGGGTTTATACCTCCCAAGCGCGTTTAATCATCCGTAGGTTCATTTATCTTTCGTTTTGTTTCGCTTGAAACGCGTTTTGCGAATGCGTTCGCGAAGGCGTTTATGGACGCTTTCTAAACGCGTTTGAAACGCGTTATATTGTTGTTGTTGTTGTTGTTGTTGTTAAATGAACATCGTTCATACGGTTGCGTCGAGCGTATATACTGTTTGGTCGGTGCCATATATTTATACAACGCCTTCAACCAACAAGGCAACAACCGTAGGCGAAAAAAAAGCAAAAATCACAACTATCGGTTCGGGCGACAAGTTCGTGATAATACATGTACACAACGGTACGGCGTTGTCAAAATGGATGCTCCACTCACACTCGGTAGTCATACCTATAAGTATTTTTCTTATAATTAGTCGCGGATTTGAGGGCTTCTGTAAAATCAGCCGTATGGTTAAAATCAATTTCCTTTTTTAAAACGTATATAACAAAGTTATATCTATAGAATGTCATACCACTCTCCGTGATAACTGCTACAAAACTTGAGTTTTAGAGCTTTTTGTACTACCCGGGTTAAATGCCATAAGGGTTGTTCACGTGAATCTTCACCAATACATGGTATGTCGTCATAATCTATTCCTTTTTCTCTGGCCAAAGGGCAATAGGCGGGGCGAGATGTCATTCAAGGGTTGCTCTGTTTGTCGTTTGGTTATGAAGACATGAGATTAAACTATTGTCGTTGACAAAGAACGAAAGATTCGAGAATACGGGTGGACCAGTACAGCCGCTATGTTATGCAAATGTCCTCGACACCTCAAAGATTTGGACGCCTCTCAGACACAGCATAACCGTATCACTTCAATAGTATGGTGATCTAGTTGGACCAAAAGTGTGCCCCGCATTACCTCATCAAAAAAAAACTGTAGCAAAATTGCCGAACTATGGCAATACGTTAAAAAGAACATGTCTTTCTTCAGTTCAGATAGTACATTGTTATAATAATATACGTACAAAAAGAAAAAGAGGATTTGTTATATCGGGTTTAGAAAGTGTTACATGCATCAGGTATGAGTCTATGGTCAAAGCCTCGACTTGTGCTCTACAGTACTATACGTACCCAGGAACGAACGCCTTTTGAGGTCCTCATACGCTCTTTTTCCAGTTTCTGTAAAAGCCCTCGCTTCCAATCGTTTCTTGGAATTGATTCGGTCATTTTCGCGACAGGGGTATGCACCATGGCTTCGTAGTGAATCTTTGTTGATGAAAGTTGTGATTGTTGACGTCATAATCCAAGAGCGCCGACGTTGACGACCAGCCAACGTTGATGACGCCGCCGAAGTCATTCGGGAGACGTCGGTCTTTTTCGTGAAGCCCGCCGATGGGAGGTACGGTGTTTTCACGTATAATATCGTTCTAGTAGCCTTTGGAACGCGTTTCAGTAGCGTTCCCAACGCGTTTTATATTCGTTTCGTTTGCTTCACAAAGAACGGGTTTATACCTCCCAAGCGCGTTTAATCATCCGTAGGTTCATTTATCTTTCGTTTTGTTTCGCTTGAAACGCGTTTTGCGAATGCGTTCGCGAAGGCGTTTATGGACGCTTTCTAAACGCGTTTGAAACGCGTTATATTGTTGTTGTTGTTGTTGTTGTTGTTAAATGAACATCGTTCATACGGTTGCGTCGAGCGTATATACTGTTTGGTCGGTGCCATATATTTATACAACGCCTTCAACCAACAAGGCAACAACCGTAGGCGAAAAAAAAGCAAAAATCACAACTATCGGTTCGGGCGACAAGTTCGTGATAATACATGTACACAACGGTACGGCGTTGTCAAAATGGATGCTCCACTCACACTCGGTAGTCATACCTATAAGTATTTTTCTTATAATTAGTCGCGGATTTGAGGGCTTCTGTAAAATCAGCCGTATGGTTAAAATCAATTTCCTTTTTTAAAACGTATATAACAAAGTTATATCTATAGAATGTCATACCACTCTCCGTGATAACTGCTACAAAACTTGAGTTTTAGAGCTTTTTTGTACTACCCGGGTTAAATGCCATAAGGGTTGTTCACGTGAATCTTCACCAATACATGGTATGTCGTCATAATCTATTCCTTTTTCTCTGGCCAAAGGGCAATAGGCGGGGCGAGATGTCATTCAAGGGTTGCTCTGTTTGTCGTTTGGTTATGAAGACATGAGATTAAACTATTGTCGTTGACAAAGAACGAAAGATTCGAGAATACGGGTGGACCAGTACAGCCGCTATGTTATGCAAATGTCCTCGACACCTCAAAGATTTGGACGCCTCTCAGACACAGCATAACCGTATCACTTCAATAGTATGGTGATCTAGTTGGACCAAAAGTGTGCCCCGCATTACCTCATCAAAAGCGTGAGCGACAACGCAAAGGGTGACGTCGTCTTCCAAAACACGATGTCGCCCTTCGCGTCGCGTGTCGCCTTTGACAATGTTGAGTGATAGGACGACGACGTCGCTTTCATACACCAGGACGTCGTGTTATTTGTACCTATCAATAGTTCAATTTGTAGGCAGAATTTCAATCAGTGCTCTTCGATGCATCGTAGGTTTACAAATGTAATTAATGAGAGAGCAATCAAATTAAACTATACACTTACAATACCGTTGATGATGTCCGACTCTAATCGACTGGATCAATAATGGGATATTTTCTATAAAAATGTAAATATAGGTCATACGGCCATCCATAGATTACACCGTCATTGAAATAAAGATCGTGTGAAGTTGTCATTTTAATTCATGCAGTCACTCATGGAGGCATTGCCCCTGTCCTTGTGAAGGTAACATCGATTGAGGACACTTTCCCATATATAGAACTGAATAGCTCACCCCGCCTATTGCCCTTTGGCCAGAGAAAAAGGAATAGATTATGACGACATACCATGTATTGGTGAAGATTCACGTGAACAACCCTTATGGCATTTAACCTGGGTAGTACAAAAAAGCTCTAAAACTCAAGTTTTGTAGCAGTTATCACGAAGAGTGGTATGACATTCTATAGATATAACTTTGTTATATACCTTTTAAAAAAGGAAATTGATTTTAACCATACGGCTGATTTTACAGAAGCCCTCAAACCCGCGACTAATTATAAGAAAAATACTATAGTGAGTAAATCATGAAGAGATGACTTCAGAGTTTTCACCGCAAATTGGCAAACTTAAGGATAAGCATTTACACATATTAAAATATACGCCATATATGTTTATTTTATAGCACAGGGAATAATAATAGCGGCTGTGGAAAGTCCCGGCACGATGGCTTCTTGAAATGGTTTGCGCCATTCGGAAGAAAGGGAAATCGCGTTTATAGACGCGTTAACACGTTTGATAAGGGAGATGGGTTCTGATAAACGAAATAATCATGATATCGTAAGCGATGGTGAAAGCGTTTCCTTTCTTATAATCGTTTGGAACGCGTTTCAATATGTTTACATTTAGTTCCGTTCGTGTCTCATTAGATCAGACTGAACAAAAATAAACGGACACTGAAAGCTTTCACCCCTGTACGTCAGTGGAACTTCCATGTGGAGTTATACTAACACAGCGCAGAAGGAGGGAGGTGCCGGAAGGATTACACTGCGAAAAAAATTGTGTTGAAGCCATTTTAGCACCAGAATTGTGTTGAAAATAACACAAATTGTGTAAGAATCAACACTAATTTGTATTGAACTCAACATAATTTTGTGTTGATATGTTAAGTTTAACACAAAACCATGTGGATTTCAACACAAATTTTGTGTTGAAGCCATTTTAGCACAAAATTGTGTTAAAGCAACACAATATTTTTCGCAGTGTAAGAATACTGCATGCTGGTGTCTGGTGCCATAATATAAGGGTCGACAACTAACTGTAAAAGCAAAGGTGAGATTCGGAAAACCCATTCATGATATTGCATGGAAGTCGTTTAGTACATTTATATAGTCATACTACCCGCCAGTAGGGTGAAAGAACTTCTTTACAGATACCGGTTAAATGTTCACTCTTCTATTAAATATCGACTAAATTTCGTTGTGTCGACTTAGCAGTTTTCAAGAAAAATTGACTCATGATTGAAACTTGCCGAGTATTGCCTAGAATACTGAATCGCTGGTAATAACCCCAGATGAACAGCTCATATTTCTCTTTTTCTATTTCAAACACCGCTTGTTTGTCCAAATGAGTTCATGGTGTAAGGGGATAATTCCCCATCCGTGGATCTGCCTCAAAAACGCTAAATTTGTCTCCCTTCTTTCTGTCTTAATATATCAACAATGTTATTCTAACAAATATACACAGTCGTAAGGCCGCCCTGATTCACTTACTCCTGCTAAGGTCAGGGAGAGATTTTGAAGTCAAACAGTCTCGTGTACAACCTTTCCCACTTGTAGATTTTCATGATGGAACTTCTTGTGGTTGTTTCTAGTGGATTTTCTGAGATCTATCTCAGTATGTAACATTCAAGAAAAATAGGATTCCCTGAGCCCAGGGCGAGTCCATGTAGAAGACTATAGTGAGTATAGCACTAAAATGAAGAATAAAAGTAAATAGTTGAACAATTTCCATTCCATTTAGGTTGAATGTCATTCAAGGAGCACTGTCACTCTGATCATGCAACTGTCATACTTGAGCACCTTTCGTCTGCAAATTTGTAACAAAAAGTAGTTCAATCCACCATCTGTCTAATTAACTGCCCAATATGATACCCAGTTGTCCAATAATAATCAGAAAATATATTGAACAAATTGGTGGACGAAATTTTATAGGAGTATTATAGCAATAATAATATCTACTGGTTGTGCCAGCTTCGTTCATTAGATTCACTTTAGTGTGCTATACACGAAATATGATCACTACTGCTTCAAGACATTGATCAAGACATCCGAAAGGCGGAATCCATTTGTCCATTTTTATCTTAAACCCCTGCTGCAGGTGCTTCATTGTCCGAACAATTACGCCATCTTCCTTATCCAACCTTTTCCCGAAGATGGTCCATTAGTGGATTATTTTGATACAGACCGTTTAGCCTGGCATTAGTATATCGCACTAACTTTACGATGACCTGGGAGTTCGTACAATGAATATAAAGGCGATTTTGATGACACACACACCATCTTTTGATGGAAATATACAGTATGAATATCACAAAATAATCTACAAAAAAATATGTCTTGTAGATAACCATTTATTTTATCATGATCACATCAAATTATACGGAATCTCACAAAAATGAACATATTTGACGGAAATATTAGATACAAGCTTGGAAATGGATCAGAAATTCTAAACATGAGAGGTGAATAATCTTTACCCTACTCAGCCCGAATGTCTACATCGCCGTAATAAGCTTATCTTGGAGCTAAGGATGCTGTCGATCGGACAAATCCTGGAAACCGAGGACGACGTCGTGGATAGTGAGTCTCTCGGACGGTTTGTGGGACAAGCAGCCTTCCACGATGGCACCGAGTTCTGGGAGTTGTCCTAGCCTCATCACTGTCCTGAGGACGACCCCGAGGCTGTAAACGTCTCCCAGACCGATGTCAATGTACCTGATCGAACGACTGTCTGTTACTGGTAATATATTGTCCCTATCCAAGTCATTGCTAAGGACACCTTTTTGTAAAAGCCTTTCCAGCCCAACGGCCAGCTGTGTACCTATGTTGAGCCAAGCCTTTCGATTGAAGTTTCCCGTTTCTCGATCTGAAGCATCTGGAACGTTCTGTGAGATTGTGGTTTCGCCAAAAAACTCCTGTACCAGGGATAGCTGAGAAGGTGCATACCCAAATAGATGGAGGACAAATCCTGTATGGGCCAACAGTTTCAGAATCCGAGCCTCCTTCTTCATGATCTCCGGTTTGATGTCATTAGGGTCGAATTCCTTGACTGCCACAAGATATGATTGCCCGTCGAACCTCAAGTCTCCCAGGTAAACTTTTCCGAAAATATCCGGACACAACTTGATGAAACAGGGCTGTTCAGCATGACGAAACTCCGGGTCGTCCGGAGAGATGGGAGGTACCTGTATGTCCGAAAGTTTATGACTTTGTTTGGGGTAAGATAGTTCATCCTTATTTTGCAGCTGTCGTTGAAGAGTATCGGTGGGGGTAGAATTCGGCGTTTTCAAATCTCTAATAGAAGGGCGTGTAGTACTCCTTCCATCCAGAAAAGCATCCCGCACTTTATTGACAGTATTATTATTTGTATCCATTTGGGATGTCAGTGCATTTGCTTCTATCGCCGGTGGTGGGGTGATGTCTGGTTCTAGCCTGGGTTCAGATATCGAAATTTGACCATTCCGGGTAGGAAAGCTCGGAGAAGGACTCAACCGTGGAAAGTTTCGCACAAAATTCCCCGGGGCAGATGATGGAGACGATATAGGTTCTAGGGCTGGGGATCCAGTGGAAGAACTCACGATCGGAACATCCAGCCTGAAAGCGTATGAAGGGGACAGCATTCGCTCTTGAGCTGGAGAAATCGGGGGATGACCCTCGACTCTTTGGGGGTCACCTCCGGCCTTATCAGTCCACTGTTGTGATTTTACAAGATTACCATTGTCTTCCATTTGTGGGATATTTGCTAGGTTTTCCCAACCCTTGAGTGGCAGCTCTACCAGATTCTCCAAAACATGAAGAGGAAGATTGACTATCTTCTCCCACACAGCAGAAGGTATAGCCCCAATAGTGGAAAAAATATCCGGATGAATACCGGCGAGTCTATCCCACGTTATAGGGTTTATACTTCTGAAGGCCTCGTGAAAGCTGGTTTTCTTGATGCTACCCGTCTCGGTCTCCACTGAAAATAGATAAGCAACAGATGAAATAAGTAACAACCGACACGCCAGTCTGAATCCATATTACTCATGGATGGAAATATCTTTGGAAGGTTGTCCTCAATCTTTATTGTGGGAAATAACATGTTCAAATTACAAAATTCAATTACTTTCGGATAAATAGTTATCTGCGATTTATCAGAAACCCAGATTTTTTGATTATTTTTTTTTTTCGTTTCATTTCAATTCGGCTAACAATATTAGCAAATATAAGGATAAGGTTCCAACACCGCCAAATCCATAGGCCTACCTTGTGAAACTTGGGACGTTTCTTCTCCAAGGTACGACCGTTCGGGCAACGCACCATTCTTATCGTCCCACGGGATAACCTCAGACCGGGGAATCTTCCATATCGAGAAGCTCCCGCACCTTCGTAGGTAAAGGAACTTCTTTGCTCCCGTTGTCGGTTCATAAATTATATGGAGCTTCCCCTTCTTGGCAAACGGTTCTATCTTGTTGACGATGTGGAATAGCTCCTGTCGTAGTTGCCCATTTTTCAGCCAGCTGGCTGGGATTGGGAAAAATTCCTGCAAAATAGAAACGATATCTTTAGCAACAACATTATATATGTGACAGGGCACAAATATTCATTAGAAATTATTCCCCTTTGACCGTGAGCTGTGAACTGTGCCTTGAGAGTGATTTTCCCTGTCCGTCGTTCTTCTGTGTGAAAAGGTAATAAGCGGTGTCTGCACTGATGTAACTTTGGCGCCCGTTTGTGTCGGGAAAGCAACTGTGAAGTTTCTGTATTTTTAGAAGTACTGTCACCGTTATATGGGTGGAATTCATTGTACGGAGCAGTGATAGTATTCCGTGGAAATGTCGGACAGAAACTTGTGCCGTCAAAAGATACAATAAGGTAAATATGAATGAGATGTATTTTTGTCTGATGCAGTCATCACAGGGTGACGAATAGTGGACCATTTTCAATGTCAGCAGAAGTTGATAAGTTGTAACTGAGATTTGTATCGCTGTTCCGTGACAATCTTTTAAATGAATTATTGATCACCGCTAACGAATAATATTCTTTCGCTACATCCGAATAAGAATTTCCTATTTTATCAAATATATGTTTGGGGAATTAAATCATTATTACCGTGTGTGTAGTTTAATCTATTTACAACTGCATCCGTGTGTGGTGCATGGTACCGGCGCTCCGGGTCGCAGTGTTAATTGAGGAAGTTATTGTTATCTAGAAGTAAATTGATTATTTTACAAATATTAATTTGTGTGTAATGATTGCAGGAATGTCTTGGTAATTAGACTGCTGTAGAAGTTGGATCACGGTGTGAAATAACTGGAATATGAATCTGAAATGGATCTCTGCTTGAGGTTTGTTTACATTATTGTTTAAATTGTAATTTCTGTCATAAGGCTATGATACTGGTTCAGTTATGGATTACACTGTAATAAGAAATTATCAGTTGATGAACTACACTGTAATAACAAATGCTGAGTTCATGGATTACAATGTGATAAGAAATTATCAGTTGATGAACTACACTGTAACAACAAATGTGAGTTCATTGGTTACACTGTCAGAAGTAATTATGAGTTAGTGCATTACACTGTAACGAGTAATTAGTGGTTAAGGGATTACACTGTAATAAGAAATTATCAGTTGATGAACTACACTGTAATAACAAATGCTGAGTTCATGGATTACAATGTGATAAGAAATTATCAGTTGATGAACTACACTGTAACAACAAATGTTGAGTTCATTGGTTACACTGTCAGAAGTAATTATGAGTTAGTGCATTACACTGTAACGAGTAATTAGTGGTTAAGGGATTACACTGTAACAAAGGATGTTGGGTTAATGGATTATATTGTGACAAAGGTTCATGAGTTAATGGAATACACTGTAAGAAGGAACTATCATCTTTTGGATACTCTGTTAGTAGAAGTTATTGGTTCAATTGATTACACACAGAAGATGTTTAACATGCAACACTGTAAAAAGCAAAGTGTTAATAATTAACACAAGTTATTTTTGGATGAATATAACACTAAGGATTAAATGTTCAGTTTGAATTATGTTATACACAAAATGATTAAAACGTCTGTTGTACACCGAATTAGTTAACAGAACAGCTAGAGAATGATATTAGCCAGAATTGGAGTATTGCTGTGAGAGGAAATGTAGGACACGATTTAACTGAAGACGTTTTAAGTAACCTTTCGTTGAAACGCGTAGCGACTATGCATATCCATGGCCAGGGTATATCAAACCATTGTCGGGTTACTAGTGATGATGTGGTGATAATATCCCTCCACTATAGTACATGATCATAACGTTGATACTGATAACTGGATTTTGTATATCAGGTTATGCATAGGGTTTTATGCTATATTAATTGCAGATAAATGCAATGGCACAATACTTATCATTTCTCTTGTGTTTTGCAGGGTTGTCTCCCCTGGTTACTGAGTACTATTACGTGTTACTGATATGAGATATCACAGTGTTAACAAGAATAAACTGATTCTTCAACAGACTGAAACGTGTTACGTTGCTATATAGGACGAACGTGACCCTACGTCACAACTGGTGTCAGAAGTGGGATATAGCAGCTATCATACAGTAACACAATAGTAACCAGGGTGAGTCAGCGGAACCATGGCTACTCAAGGAGATCGTGAGGGGACCACTGGTGGCAACCAACCAGGAGCAGCAGAGGCTGAAGTGGAGCGACTTCGACAGGAATTGGAGCGATTGAGAGTGAGATTCGCAGCTGGTGAACAAAATGTGCATCCACCTACACCCGCCCGCATAGTTCTGCCGCCTCCTGTGAAGTTGCCCCTCTATGGCGGGAAAGAGGACCCAGCGGTATGGATTGAGAGAGCCTCGAGGACTGTAACTAGTCAGAACCTGGAAGGATCGGCTGCTGTTCTTTTTCTCCGGGATTATCTACAAGGAGTGGCAGAGGATGAGGTTAGGCATCAATCCCCGGATACATCTGAACGACTTTTCGAGATTCTGCGAGAAGTGTTTGGCAGTCGGGCCACACGACCACAATGTATGAAGGAGTTTTATAATAGGAGTCAACACTCATTAGAGACCATAACTGAATACTCACACGCATTGGTATCTATTGTCGATAAAGTAACATTCCAACCGGAAGAGAGGGAACAAATGTTGAAGGAACAGTTTGTTGAAGGGGTTAGGGCAGCGACCTTGCATAAGTTGTTGAAGCGGCGTGCTCGCGGTAATGCGGGACTGACCTTCCTGCAGCTTCGTCAGATGGCTCTGGAAGAGAGTGATGAGTGTACATCTGGTAGGGCTCAGGTGAAGGAACAGTATGCTGAACAATTTGTAGGGAAACAAGACAAAGCGGGTGCAACGCCTGCATGGGCGAATGAACTCATTGAACTAACTAGACAGTTGGTACAAAAGCAAAAAACTGTTGATACCCAGAATGTTACCTTTACCCCTCCCCAGAATGTGCCCCCAACCTATGTACCTCCCCAGAATGTGCCCCCGGCCTATGTATCTCCCCAGATTGTGCCCCCTATCTATGTACCCCAGAATGTGCCCCCAACCTATGTACCTCCCCGGAATGTGCCCCCTACACATGTACCTCGGAATCGAAGAGCGTATGACACGTCACAGATGGGTAAAGGGTTAGGTTGTTACTACTGTGGTAAATCGGGTTATTTCAAGAAAGACTGTCTTAAGAGAATTTATGATAGCAGGAGAAGTGTTGGTGTTGAACTCACCCAGGAAGGGCCACCAAACATGGCCAGTACACAGTTCAGAAGGCCTGAGCAGCCAGAATTATGACGTCAGGTTGTAGGTAACTGTCCGGAAGCAGATGCTATCCTAGCAGGACATTTGGTTACTTGTCTTTTGGACACAAGATCGCAAGTGAGTACCGTTACGGAGACCTTTTACAATGAGTATCTGAGTAGTCAACCTATCGAGACCATTGACTGGTTAAGGCTAACAGCGGCTAATGGGTTGGAGCTTCCTTATATAGGTTATATCACAACCACTGTAACTGTATTTGATACTGTTGTGCCAGATGTTGGTATCTTGGTACTTAGGCACACACCAAGTCAGGGTGGGGATAATGTACGGCGCCCTGGAATACTGGGCATGAATGTTCTGCGTCATGTTCATGGGTTTCAAAACTTCAGTGTACAACCAGTATCTGTATCTGAGCAAAAATCTAAATTTGTTCGGGTGTCTGGGGATCATGACGTCATGATTCCCGCGTCTTCAATCACACGAGTTAAATGTTCAGGGATTCCTTCAAGCGGAAATGTTCTTGTGGAACCTGTAAGTCACTTACCGACAGGGAATCAACTGATGATAGGCCCTACCCTCTCAGATGGATATGTGGAGGTTGTTAACATCACAGATAAGGACGTGTGGCTACCTCGTAGGACAAGGATAGGTGTGATGCAGGACTGCAACCTGGCAGAGGAGCTTTCGGTGTCGGTGGGTGTGAATAAAATCGTAGTGGGATCACACACGGCTGACAGTGTATCTGCAGTGTCTCCACAGCTGGATGGTTTTGACGGTTCGGCAGAAGAGCTGCAACAGGCGACTGAACTCTTGGAACAATTCGGAGATGTATTTACCCCAGGTCTCGGCAGGACCCAGACGATAAGACACAGAATTCACACTACAGACGAGGTACCAACCTCTGTGCCTTACCGCAGGATACCACCTCACCATATTGCCGAAGTGAAGGACCATTTGCAGGACTTGCTTGCCCAAGGCATAATTCGACATAGTTCTTCCAGCTATGGGGCATCACCTGTACTAGTCCGGAAAAAGTCCGGGGAACTTCGCATGTGCGTTGACTATAGAAAATTGAATTCAAAGACCATCCGCGACGTATACCCCTTGTCACGCATCGAGGAGTCCCTGGACCTTATGTCGGGAGCGTCCTACTTTTCGACTGTCAATCTTAAATCGGCATATAACCAAATCGAAGTGGAAGAAGTGGACAGACACAAGACAGCCTTCTCTACTCCATTCGGTCACTACGAATTTAACAGGATGCCTTTCGGGCTTTCAAACGCCCCAGCAACTTTTCAAAGGCTCATGACGCATGTGTTCCGCGAAGACCTGATGGAGAAACTTTTTGTGTATCTCGATGATATAATTGTGTGGTCTAGCGATTTTCCGAGCTGAAGGGGTTTCAACAGACCCAGATAAGATACGTGCTGTAGCAGAGTGGCCCGTACCAACAACCTTGAAACAGTTGCGTTCTTTCCTGGGATTTTCATCCTATTATCGTCGGTTCGTGGAAGGGTTTGCTTCGATTGCATCCCCCCTGTATGATGTGATTAGCAAGTGCGGCGAATCAACAGGAAAGAGGAAGAAGCAACCAAGGAAGGATTGTGACATCAGTGGGCTGTGGAGTAGTGAATGCCAAGACGCATTCCATGACCTGAAATGCAGACTTACCAGTCCTCCAGTACTGGCATTTCCGGACTTTGCAAAACCGTTTGTGTTAGAAACTGATGCCAGCAATTGTGGGCTGGGCGCTGTCCTCAGCCAGGACCAGGACGGTGTGTTGCGTGTCATTGCATACGCATCCAGAGGACTTAGACACCCCGAGCGTCAAGCTGGATACTCGAGCCAGAAAATTGAGCTTTTGGCACTAAAGTGGGCTGTATGTGACAAGTTCCGGCCGTACTTACTGGGAGCCAACTTTGTCATCTACACGGACAATAACCCACTAACCTACGTCATGTCTAAAAGTAAAGTTCCTGCATTGGAACAGAGATGGGTTAACGAGTTAGCAAGTTTTCAATTCACTTTCCGATACCGGACTGGGAAATCGAATGTGAATGCTGATGCCCTTTCAAGACTTGCAGCGGACTCAGCCGGGTCCATGGACGGAGGGGTAACAGAGTCAATGGACTACATTGAAGATCAGATAACGAGTATTCTAGGGAGCACCCAGCTGCCTCCAGAACTACAAGAAGCTAGCCTGCAGAACTTGTGTGTTGAGATAAACACGACCAGTGTGCGGTTGGAGACTCAACCTGAGGGTCGAGCCACTGGGCTCCCCAGCTGGAAACCAGAGAGTATGCAGAAATATCAGGAGGAAGATCCGATAATCGCGAGATTAATCCATTATCGTCGCCTAGGTCGTCTACCTACAGCAACTGAACGTGCTGGTGAGGCTAAGGCTGTTCTGCTCATGTTGAAGCAATGGGAGCGTATCGTCCAGAAGAATGGTGTCTTGTACCGTAGAGTATCTGACAGTCACGGCGAGGTGAATCTGAGAATCTTACTTCCGGTGTGCCTACAAAACCAAGTTCTCCATGACCTGCATGATGGCACTGGCCATCAAGCGGCTGATCGTACTGAAGCCCTCATCAGAGACCGTTGTTGGTTCCCGGAAATTGCCGAGCATGTCAAGCAGTACATACAGGGCTGCGAAAGGTGTGAGAGCCAAGGGGCCATACCGACCAGTTCGAACACCACTAGGACGTCTCATCGCCACTCGACCATTAGAGGTAGTTTCGGTGGATTTCACTCTTGTAGATCGCGCCAGCAATGGCATGGAGAATGTGTTAGTGATTAGTGATTGGTTCTCCAAATTTACTGTGGCCGTAGCTACCCGCGACCAAAGGGCCCCCACAGCTGCCAAAGTGCTGGTCAGGGAATGGCTGACACGATATGGAGTACCACAACGGTTGCACAGTGACCAGGGTAGGATGTTCGAATCTGCTGTAATTGCAGAGTTGTGTAAACTTTATGGTGTTAAGAAAAGTAGGACAACACCGTATCACCCCGAAGGAAACGGGCAGGTCGAGAGGTATAACAGGACTTTGCATAACTTACTTTGTACGCTCTCAGCCAGTCAAAAGCGTCGCTGGCCTGAATACTTACCGGAGTTGTGTTTGGCGTACAATGCTACACCTCATTCTAGCACCGGATATTCGCCGTTCTATGTTCTCTTTGGACGTAATGTGTCTCTGCCCATTGATCAGCTACTAGGAGTGGGACTGGGAGAAGACGACGTTGAGGAGAGTGACGATATTTACACTGACTGGGTATCTGGACACCAAGCGCGACTGTGGCATGCGCGGAAACAGGTGCAGAAGCAATTGGAGGCCAAGTTTGTGGCCCGGAAACGTCGTCATGATAGGAAGGTGACCGATTCACCAATCAAGATTGGTATGCAGGTCTATGTCCGTCAGCACCCGAAGGGACGGAAAGAGATTGCAGATAAGTTCGGACCACTTGTATACAAAGTGTTGGACTATCATGATGGAATATATACACTGGAGTTAGCAGACGGCACTGGAGCCATCAAGCGTACGGGTCGGGCTGAAATTACGCCAGTTGAACTTCCAAGACCGACGTCTAGCGAAGTCGGGTCCTTTGGTAGATGGCAGTGAGACTTCTGCGGAAGAGCGTCATGAAGGCTCCACCAGCGAATACCCTACATCCGTTATCATTGAGCCAGGAAGGCCAAATGACCTATTGTATTTTGATGGAGGAGATGAACCCAACATGGAAGAGCATGACGTGATACCCGATGAGCATTCTGCAGACACCCACTTTGATGATGTTTCACGAGAGACTGTTCCACGACGATCAGCTCGCGCGACTGCAGGAATGCATCCGAATCCCTACAGATTACCTCGATCAGCATTATTGTAGAATCTAACTGGAACTTTGAAATATTGTTTCGTTATTGACTGTTATGGCTATGATTTCTGAATATCATGAGGACATGATAAGGTTCTAGAGGGGACGCATGTGACAGGGCACAAATATTCATTAGAAATTATTCCCCTTTGACCGTGAGCTGTGAACTGTGCCTTGAGAGTGATTTTCCCTGTCCGTCGTTCTTCTGTGTGAAAAGGTAATAAGCGGTGTCTGCACTGATGTAACTTTGGCGCCCGTTTGTGTCGGGAAAGCAACTGTGAAGTTTCTGTATTTTTAGAAGTACTGTCACCGTTATATGGGTGGAATTCATTGTACGGAGCAGTGATAGTATTCCGTGGAAATGTCGGACAGAAACTTGTGCCGTCAAAAGATACAATAAGGTAAATATGAATGAGATGTATTTTTGTCTGATGCAGTCATCACAGGGTGACGAATAGTGGACCATTTTCAATGTCAGCAGAAGTTGATAAGTTGTAACTGAGATTTGTATCGCTGTTCCGTGACAATCTTTTAAATGAATTATTGATCACCGCTAACGAATAATATTCTTTCGCTACATCCGAATAAGAATTTCCTATTTTATCAAATATATGTTTGGGGAATTAAATCATTATTACCGTGTGTGTAGTTTAATCTATTTACAACTGCATCCGTGTGTGGTGCATGGTACCGGCGCTCCGGGTCGCAGTGTTAATTGAGGAAGTTATTGTTATCTAGAAGTAAATTGATTATTTTACAAATATTAATTTGTGTGTAATGATTGCAGGAATGTCTTGGTAATTAGACTGCTGTAGAAGTTGGATCACGGTGTGAAATAACTGGAATATGAATCTGAAATGGATCTCTGCTTGAGGTTTGTTTACATTATTGTTTAAATTGTAATTTCTGTCATAAGGCTATGATACTGGTTCAGTTATGGATTACACTGTAATAAGAAATTATCAGTTGATGAACTACACTGTAATAACAAATGCTGAGTTCATGGATTACAATGTGATAAGAAATTATCAGTTGATGAACTACACTGTAACAACAAATGTGAGTTCATTGGTTACACTGTCAGAAGTAATTATGAGTTAGTGCATTACACTAACGAGTAATTAGTGGTTAAGGGATTACACTGTAATAAGAAATTATCAGTTGATGAACTACACTGTAATAACAAATGCTGAGTTCATGGATTACAATGTGATAAGAAATTATCAGTTGATGAACTACACTGTAACAACAAATGTTGAGTTCATTGGTTACACTGTCAGAAGTAATTATGAGTTAGTGCATTACACTGTAACGAGTAATTAGTGGTTAAGGGATTACACTGTAACAAAGGATGTTGGGTTAATGGATTATATTGTGACAAAGGTTCATGAGTTAATGGAATACACTGTAAGAAGGAACTATCATCTTTTGGATACTCTGTTAGTAGAAGTTATTGGTTCAATTGATTACACACAGAAGATGTTTAACATGCAACACGGTAAAAAGCAAAGTGTTAATAATTAACACAAGTTATTTTTGGATGAATATAACACTAAGGATTAAATGTTCAGTTTGAATTATGTTATACACAAAATGATTAAAACGTCTGTTGTACACCGAATTAGTTAACAGAACAGCTAGAGAATGATATTAGCCAGAATTGGAGTATTGCTGTGAGAGGAAATGTAGGACACGATTTAACTGAAGACGTTTTAAGTAACCTTTCGTTGAAACGCGTAGCGACTATGCATATCCATGGCCAGGGTATATCAAACCATTGTCGGGTTACTAGTGATGATGTGGTGATAATATCCCTCCACTATAGTACATGATCATAACGTTGATACTGATAACTGGATTTTGTATATCAGGTTATGCATAGGGTTTTATGCTATATTAATTGCAGATAAATGCAATGGCACAATACTTATCATTTCTCTTGTGTTTTGCAGGGTTGTCTCCCCTGGTTACTGAGTACTATTACGTGTTACTGATATGAGATATCACAGTGTTAACAAGAATAAACTGATTCTTCAACAGACTGAAACTTGTTACGTTGCTATATAGGACGAACGTGACCCTACGTCACATATATACTGCATGCCCATAGCTAATCATAACATGATTCAATTGATCTCTTCAAAGAGATACACCTCAGTGATGATGCTGCCATTATCTTGTCCAAAACTTCAAGTAATATCTATCACATTTCACCGGTGTTTCATGAATTTATTTGTGCTTTTTTTTGTCAAAACAATATTGTTGTTGATGTTGTTGTTTTCCTGTAGGCATTTCTCCGGAAGCTGCCTGTAAACACTACATGTATGTTGATAAAAACTTGGCGATTCCCTACTATTTATTAACCCTAGGAGTATACAGAAATAGTTGGTGCAATTTCAGTCCGAGATCTGGCAGTTCTACGGACGGTTTTCGCAACTTACTGAGAATATATGCGATAGATTATTTCTACTGTACAGTATTTCGCTTACTGCAATTTCTTCTTTCCGCTCTCGAAATTGCATCCCACCGAACAGAAAAAGTGTTTAGCGGGAAGCAGAACATCCATATTTCGTCGGATCAACAACAATCGTTGTCGGGACGGATCGTATGGATCACAGGCTGTAAGGCTCATGCGAAGTACTGCGATTTTCGAAAATATATAGCGTCCTTCGGCATCAAACTGGTCTGATCAACTTCGTGTAGATATCAGGATAATATATATACAAAATTCCTGTGTGAAAATCTATTAAATCTACCAGAATCTGTGTTTTTTTCCGCCGTAAGCTTGGAGTGTTGACATGTTACCAAGGCTACCGCCACTGGCTACGTCAATTTTCGTGAGCGGTGCCTGAAGTGGAAAATGGAATGAAATAGAGTCATCCTAGAGAGGCAGTCTGTGGATAATATCCAGAACTTTGTCAGTAATTTATGAGTCAAATAAACTCTGTATACTTTCGACCAGCTGTGTACCAACAACAACAACAAGGAAAGACAAAAACATCACCAGAAGAATGAAGGTAGGATCTGATCCTTTCTTACTCTCCTTGACGATCCAGGGTCAGTGCAATATTTTATTATAAACAACGATATCATAAATCATACGTTGGAAGGTACCTCACCCCTTCACCTCTGTTTTTTTCATGACCGGGTATGTCCTCAAGGCATACTAGATCCAGTGCCCGTATTGCAGATAGAAACTACAAAACCTACACAGCATCTCCAGTACCCAGTCCACCGAAAAAGAGAAAACGTGGCAGACCAAAATCGCCTACCCCAGTATATGAACAAAAAACACTTCTAGATACGCATTGTGTGGGTTGCGGATATGATGAACCCCCTTTCCCATATCAAAGTACAACTGTAAACTGGTCCAATTATCCACAGTATGACAGACCTTACCTCGAAGAACAACGGCCTTTTCGTACAACGCGCTGCTTCAGACATACAGACCCATCAGTCTCACCTGTTCCCTATGTAAACTGATGGAAATCATAGTGAAGTCACGTCTGGACAGTGTGGTAGAGGTCGAAAAAATCATCGACAAGGAACAACAAGGCTTCAGAAAAGGACGATCCACAACCATGTCAATCTTACAGGTGGTCCAGGCAGTGACAATGGGTTTTAACAACAAGGAATACACTGCAGCTATAATGATCGACTTGGAAAACGCTTATGATAGTGTGTGGAGAGAAGGGCTCATGGTGAAGCTTCACCGTCTCCACATAACCGGCAGGATATGGCACTGGGTGGACAACTTCCTCTCTAGCAGGACAGCCAGTGGAATCCATGGCAATGATGTGGGCCCATCCTTTACAACCACTCTTGGCCTACCACAAGGATCGGTGATTGCTCCCCCCCTTTTCAACTTATTCATTAGTGATATTTTCAAGGACACGGAATGTGAGAAAACTAAGTTTGCAGACGACGGCACTCTCCACGCTACAGGTCGAGACCTCCGAGCACTAGCCCTTAAGATAGGTGGTGACGTGTCTCGGGTAAAAGAATATTGCAGACAATGGCGACTAAATATCAGCCTCCCGAAAACTGAGCTCTGTGTATTCTGGAGAGCAATCAATGACGCCCCGATGGAGATTGAAAATACTGTGGTCCTGGCAGAAGGTAACCCTCTAAACAAAACAACATCGCCAAAACTGCTTGGAGTACACCTGGACCAGCAATTGACGTTCGAAAAAGACACCGACACAATTAGCAGGAAAGCAAACCGATCTTTACAGATTTTAAGATACCTGAAGTCACTCCAGTCGATACCCACAAATCTCTTCATTCAGCTGTACATAAGCCTAGTAAGATCCCACCTGGAATATGCCTCCCCAGTATGGTCCATCATGAGAGATTCTTTCAAAGCCAAACTATATGGTTTCCAACGAAAAGGACTGGCACTCTGTCTTGGATTACCAGCTACAACAAGCAGAGAAGCGGCAGAAGTAGAAGCAGGCATCCTCCCTCTTGACCTTAGATGGGATGAGGCAGCGGTCAGAATGTGCCACAAAATACTATCCATGGAAGACGAAGAACCCCTACGACAGCTCTGGACACAGTGGCAAACAACACCAGCAGAGCGATATATCTCTCCTTTCGGAAACATGGAAATACTGGTGGGAGAGGTCCAACAGAAGACCGGGGTAAACATCAAGGCTGTTGAGGTCACTTGCCCCCTCCAGTACACTTACCTGGCACCTTCGGGGAAAAAACCTGACCACTGGCATGCTTTTGGATCATCAAATACCAGAACAAAAGAACAGGGAACACGAGCACGAGTTTTCATAGAAGAACAGCTGCAAAAGATTCCAACAAACTCTGTATTGTCATTCACCGATGGCTCGTGCCTCAAGAACCCAGGACCCTGTGGAGCCGGAGCACTAATCCTCCTGCCACCTACCAGACAAGAGGTAAAAATCATCCACCCTGTGGCACCCAGGGGCTCGATCCTTCTAGCGGAATTAGATGCAATCCACCAAGTCCTGGAATATGTCCTGGCTCATGTAAATATCACTGTCCCGGAATCAGCTGAGGTGTCCATCATATCAGATAGCCAATGTGCTCTATGCATTCTAACTCTAAAGTGGGAATATCATAGTCACTTTGCCATCATCCAAGAGATCTTTACAACCCTGCAAATTTTACAGAGAATGGGGATGAAGATAGACTTCATCTGGGCACCAGGACATGCCGACATTGATGGTAACGAGGAGGCTGATAAACTGGCCAAGGAGGCTGCTATGATCGCCAAACATCTCCCCAATGCCAACACTGTCGCCACTGCTCAGGAGTCAAGACAAGCCGTTCGTGCCCGCTCAACAAACAAGTGGCAAAGGAGATGGGATCACACAGACTGTAGAAGACATCTCCACCTTATAAACTAGAACAGGTCTTTCTTCAGTTCAGATACATGTAGCACATTGTTATAAGAATATACGTACAAAAAGAAAAAGAGTATTTGTTATATCGGGTTGAGAAAGTGTTGCCTCGTGTATGGGTCTACAGACAAAGCCTCGACTATACGTACCCAGGAACGAACACCTTTTGAGGTCCTCATACGCTCTTTTTCCAGTTTCTGTAAAAGCTCTCGCTTCCAATCGTTTCTTGGAATTAATTCAGTCATATTCGCGTCAGGAGTATACGCCATGGCTTCGCTGTGAATCTTTGTTGATGAAAGTTGTGATTAATGACGTCATAAACAAAGAGCGCCGATGTTGACGACCAGTCAACGTCGATGACGTCGCCGAAGTCTTTTCCGTGAAGCCCGCAGACCTGAGCATAAGCGTCCCGGGATTTCAGGGAGAGAGAGAGAGAGAGAGAGAGAATTATGGTTACTCAGCAATATTTCAGCTATATAGCGACAATCAAACAAAACTCCAAGCATTTAAAAAAAAACAAAGTCAACAACCCAGCAATCCACAAGCAATTAACACAACACACCAAACACACGTACATACATTGAAACTTATGCAACAAACCGATTCCCCTCAAATTACTCAAAATACAGTCTTCTTGTACTCAACTAAAAGATCTTCTAAATTAGCTGCTTGACAAAAAGAATCTCTTACAATCGTAAAATCTATTCAGTCGATCAGGATATCAGTAGATCTACGGCGTCAATTTCAAAAATAATTTCATTGTACTGAATCTATGAAAATATGTATTATATACTGTATCTTAGACGCGTATGATTAACTCCTGCTAATTATAGTTTGGAAAAACTTTTCGGTAATATTCATTTTATGCTAGAACACAGAAGAACTGTTATTGCATTTGCACTATACTTTTCACACTCACATGAAATATTTCGAACATTCTTTTTTTCAAAATACATCAAACAACTGTTCCTGTGAATTCAATTGTTACTTTCTATATTTTCACAAACAAGAGTCCTCCAGGACACACTTTACAGTAATGTAATGAAGCTTGGGGCTTCATGAACTGGGAAACATTCGAGCTGGGTTAACCTAAAGAACGCCCCACCTGGCCCTCCCCTTCGCTATATTTTTCGGGGGGTTACGCGGTTACACAACATAGGACAAGTTCATAGACGATCAAACTTACTAACAAATAAGTTCATCGCGTATTTATTCTCATCGCGTATATTCCTACGCCAATAAGTAAGTAAGAATTATACCCATTATACCCAAATTATACCGATTCACTCTCTAAAAACCACTGTGGATCAGCGATACACAGTACTGTGGTAGAAATGCACATCCACATAAAATTGTGTACGAGTGATACACATACAATGTACTTTACACAAACTGTGTAACACTTGTGTACCAGTGGTACACAATTTAATGTGGATGTGCACAATTGTACACAGTAGTTTTTAGAGAGCAATTAACGTTAGAAGAAATACATGTATTTTAAAAAACAATAAATGTCTTAAAACATTGAATTTCCAATTACGTCAGTGGAACATGCATGTGGAATTATATTAGTAACACAGCACCTAAGGAGGGAGGTGTCGGAAGAGTTAAGAATACTGCTTGCTGGTGTCTGGTGCCATAATCCAGAATTAATTGACAACCAACTGTAAAAGCAAAGATGAGATTCGAAAACCCCAAAATACCCATTGATGATATTGCATGGAAGCCGTTTTGTATACCCATTGATGATATTGCATGGAAGTCGTTTTGTATACCCATTGATGATATTGCATGGAAGCCGTTTTGTAAATTTATATAGTCATACTATCGAATGTAGGGTGAAAGAAGTTCTTTCCATATACTTTTATACCTGTTAAATGCTCCCACTTCTTTTTAATATCAAGTAAATTTCGATGTAAAAATCTTTCGATAAAAATTGAGACTCATGATCAAAACTTGCCAAGAGTATTGCCTAGAATGCTGAATTGCTGGTAATAATCCCAAATTAACAGCACATTAGCCCATTTTCTCCGAAACACTACTGGTTTGTCGAACTGAGCTTACGGTGTAAGGGGAAGAATTCCCCATCCGTGGACCTGCGACAAAAACGCTAAATTTGTCTCCCTTAATTCTGTCCTAATATATCAACAATGGTATTCCAACAAATATTCACAGTCGTAAGGCCGCCCTAATCCACTTATAGGCGATTCTGGATTCATTCCTCACCCCCCTCCCCCTCCCCGCCATTAAGACCTTCCTTCTCCTAAGGTTTTTGCTTATAAGATAGGTTTTTGCTAGTTACATCTCAGCATATACATGTAGTTTATGCCTATGTGCTTCAAGATATAATGCCGTCTCCCTTTTAGTATTCGATATTTCTGTCGGCATATCGCTATTTACTGAGATTGCACTAAAGTGTATACCAGTGGTCGTTATTGCTGAGCACCATATAGCCTTAACCTTTGATATGCAAAGAGCATAGAATACACTGTAAACTGAGGTGTTCATTTATTGAACGCTAAAAGTGTAACACTTAATGAACGCGTAATTGTGTTCAAATTGTTAACTTCCATGTTTAATTTTGAACTTTATCACTGAAACCATTAACGCAGGTATTCAAATGCAGAACGCATATATGTGTTCATTATTTTAACACACGCATTCAAAGTTTGAACAATAGTATTCTAAATTCTTACATAACTTAAGTGTTCACAACTTTAACACGCGTAGTCAATCTTGAACACTCTTAGAACACGTCGGCGTCCGATTTATTTACAGTGCAGGGAATAATTACGCATGATAAGAAGTACAGAATAGTACCATACAGTCAAGAGGATACAGACAAGTTGAAATCGAAACAACAACTACATCGCTCCTCGTTATCAAATGATATATTTTAGTGCAAGCGAACTATATCTGAATGGCGACTGTCATTTCCTATGAGAGAATATCTCTGAATATTGCCTATAAGAATATAACAGAAATCCAAATTTCTAATACCCCCTCACCTGTCGTACGAAAATATGTACACCGGCTTACCACCGTTTCTTCTTCTGAGTTATAAGGTCGGATGCAAGGTGTGTATTTTATATATAATTACACCTTATATAAGATAGACGAGTTTTGATTGGTTCTAAGCCGGGGCATTTACGGCAAATTCTCATCCACACGTCATTCTCACGCGACTGTCAGGGGCAGCGGGAAATTTGCCTTCCGTTGCCTTGGCAGCGGGGTATTTGCCTAAAAGTATTTGCCGAATTATCCCGCCGCCGAATTATCTCCCCTGATGGCGATCTTCGCCGTCTTGTTTGTGTAAACAAACATGGCAGCGTCAACAGACGACAGATTTGGAGCGTTTGCTGGCGATGAGATCGACTCGTTTCTGAGTAGCAACAATCCTAGAAAGACTAAAATTGCTGTGAAACTACTGAAGGACTACTGTACAGCAAAAGGCAGAGCCATAGACTTTGAAATTCTCTTGGTGTGCTACTCAAATAATTCTACGTGAATTTACGCCGACAAAATTTACGCCGACGATTTAGCATATGCAGTGTTCGGGTGTTTTTGCGATATATCCCGGTCTCGACCATGGCAAATTTCCCTCGCTAACGCTCGGGAAATTTTCTATGGTCTTGACCGGGATATATCGCAAATACACCCGAAACCTGATATATCTGTATAATATAAATTCTATGAACCTTTCAGTAACTTTTCTTTAACTTTTCTTCACAGGCCAATAAACAAACAGGGTTTCCTTTTGTAAATCTGAACTGACCAGTCAAGTGCTTCAAAACTGGAAGAGATCGTGCACATGCTCCGTTTCACAGGTTCACTCCAATCTCACGTTTGGCTATTTCCGTATTGGCGGAACGTATCCTCTCGCATAGAACGCACAAAAAGCCACTCGTGCATTCACCAAGCCTCGATCCGTTTTCCGCTTTTTACAAACAGCTCCAAATCATTCCTGCAGCCGTTTAGACGAAAGGTATATGCAATCGAAGCCAGGAGATTGCCACTCCATTTGCGTACACTTCGCCATCCATAAGATGGCTTGCGAATCGTGAGTCTCCATTATTGCGGAGCGATATCCGGTATATTACGGGATTCTGTTCGGCCTTCATCCGGCAGAGAACAGACTCGAGAAATCTGATAAATTACAGGTTTTCAAACCACTTGGGAAACAGATATAGGCTAGGCTTACAAAATATATAGGTATAAATAACTTTCGTATCACCCAAGAGGTGTGGTAGATCTGTAATTTTCAACAAGTAGGGCATCACATGATTCGAAAATGGCGAGTTACGTTGGGGTTACGTCGGTAGACTTTAGCTGATTGGCTGACGAAATCACGTGGTATTGATTTCTGGAAATTTCCTCTCGCACTTGCCGAAAGTAGGCTGTAAATGGATACACACGATCCCAGGGTCAGTCTTACCGCGTATAGATGACCGAGATGGTTACAGGTTGATTGCCACTCGTGAGGAGCGTATGGCGATCACGTAGTGAGCCGGCTACGAAATAGTGCCTTTGATAATCGAGCGATCCGGTCGCATTTTATTGTGCAATGAAGTTAATTTTAACCATAAGAACACAATGCATTCAATTTATACAAAAGTATTTATATGGTTAGTTGAATAATAGCAATCTAGCTCCATAATCACCAGCTCGCGCCAATACGGAAATTAAAGCTGTGCCAAGTTCCGCCAATACGGAAATTAAGTGTGCGGATGTGTGAACATAATCCCGTTTCCGCTCCCAGAAATCCACTAAGCCAGAGGTCACTTTCGCAGCTAGTGAGCTCTGGGGCTAGATTGGGTTCACTCCACTATCATACCCCAGTGAGGTGGTTGAGAGATCACGTGATGCACTGTATAAAACTTATTAAATCGTCCAATAGCATCCGATTGCTTATGATTTTGTCCTGATTTGCAACTCAGATAAGAAAGAGATAGAGCTACACATGAAAAAGGACATTGTTTACTGGGACTCTCTTTCCTGTCACACGTGTATGAAAGGATGTCCCAAAATATAAATGAATATCCCTTGTCCTATGCTTTTTGTTGGGAGAATATGTCTTACCGAAGGCCAAAGGTGTATAATAATCCTGTCAAATTTCTTAACAGGGGCTCGAGGCAGAAGTGATTCCCCGTATAGTAGTCGGTGTCCTAACTAGTTTCCATCCTATCCTATCCATGCACCCCCCCCCCCCCACCCCACCCCGCCTCTCGCACAACCGCCATACCCAAAACCAGGCCTTGTCCCACGTTACTGTTGTGAATATACCCATAATTTATCATTTATGGATAAACATCAAGTATATTTAATACTGTTGAATGTACCCCGTTTTTGCTCTGCAATTTAACCGAGAAAAACACTTATAAAGTATCCTGGTACAGTATCGACAATGTTCTACAGCAGTGGGGATATGGAGTACGGTACTTACTCCATAAACATAATTTCACTGGGATGACAAGGTCCATATGCCCAACTAGTCACTGGAGTTTACTGATGTATATATCCTCTATCGACATGTTTACTCCAAAGCGCTTTGTAAAACAGAAAAAGTAAATAGTTTACCTCTGAACACATTCTGTTATTTTTGTACCCTTGATTACCCAACAGATCCTATAAACTCCGAATTCCCAGTAAGGGAAGCAAAGCACGCAACAGCCCCTATTTTGTTTCCATAGTTCTTTTCCCTGAGGTAAATCAGTGTAATCGCTGGGATATTTATAATTTTTGAATGTGAAAAACGCATTCCAGTGAACGGCAGATCTGACTCACTCTCTCACTGATCCGAGAATACTTTTTGTTCTTGCTTCTTTGTGTCCGTGGATGTCCGTGTACGTCCGTGCATGTCTGTTCGAAGCGATAACTTCCTAACGCTTTGTTGGATTCTTCCGAAATTCGGAATGCGCATTCCTTGCGACAAGACGCCAGTCCGTATTGCATTTCAGCAACATCTGCCTGAAGATGGCGCCACTAGTTCTCGCTTCTTTGTGTCCGTGGATGTCCGTGTACGTCCGTGCATGTCTGTTCGAAGCGATAACTTCCTTAAGCTTTGTTGGATTCTTCCGAAATTCGGAATACGCGTTCCTTGCGACAAGACGCCAGTCCGTATTGCATTTCAGCAACATCTGCCTGAAGGTGGCGCCACTAGTTCTTGCTTCTTTGTGTCCGTGGATGTCCGTGTACGTCCGTGCATATCTGTTCGAAGCGATAACTTCCTAAAGCTTTGTTGGATTCTTCCGAAATTCGGAATACGCATTCCTTGTGACAAGACGCCAGTCCGTATTGCATTTCAGCAACATCTGCCTGAAGGTGGCGCCACTGGTTCTTGCTTCTTTGTGTCCGCGGATGTTCGTGTACGTCCGTGCATGTTTGTTCGAAGCGATAACTTCCTAACGCTTTGTTGGATTCTTCCGAAATTCGGCATACGCATTCCTTGCGACAAGACGCCAGTCCGTATTGCATTTCAGCAACATCTGCCTGAAGGTGGCGCCACTGGGCCAAAATGGATCTTCTTTTTTTTCGTGTACGTCCGTGCATGTCTGTTCGAAGTGATAACTTCCTAATGCTTTTTTGGATTCTTCCGAAATTTGGAATACGCATTCCTTGCGACAAGGCGCCAGTTCCTATTGCATTTCAGCAACATCTGCCTGAAGGTGGCGCCACTAGTTCTTGCTTCTTTGTGTCCGTGGATGTCCGTGCATGTCTGTTTGAAGCGATAAATTCCTAAAGCTTTGTTGGATTCTTCCGAAATTCGGAATACGCATTCCTTTTTGCCAGTCCGTATTGCATTTCAGCAACATCTGCCTGAAGGTGGCGCCATTGGTTCTTGCTTCTTTGTGTCCGTGGATGTTCGTGTACGTCCGTGCATGTCAGTTCGAAGCGATAAATTCCTAACGCTTTGTTGGATTCTTCCGAAATTCGGCATACGCATTCCTTGCGACAAGACGCCAGTCCGTATTGCATTTCAGCAACATCTGTCTGAAGGTGGCGCTACTCTTTCTTGCTTCTTTGTGTCCGTGTACGTCCGTGCATGTCTGTTCGAAGCGATAACTTCCTAAAGCTTTGTTGGATTCTTCAAAAATTCGGAATACGCATTCCTTGCGACAAGACGCCAGTCCGTATTGCATTTCAGCAACATCTGCCTGAAGGTGGCGCCACTGGTTCTTGCTTCTTTGTGTTCGTGGATGTTCGCGTACGTCCGTGCATGTCTGTTCGAAGCGATAACTTCCTAACACTTTGCTGGATTCTTCCGAAATTCGGCATACGCATTCCTTGCGACAAGACTTCAGTCCGTATTGCATTTCTGCAACATCTGCCTGAAGGTGGTGCCACTGGGTCAAAATGGATCTTATTTTTTCCGTGTACGGGCGTGCATGTCTGTTCGAAGCGATAACTTCCTAACGCTTTGTTGGATTCTTCCGAAATTCGGAATACGCATTCCTTGCGACAAGACGCCAGTCCGTATTGCATTTCAGCAACATCTGCCTGAAGGTGGCGCCACTGGTTCTTGCTTCTTTGTGTCCGTGGATGTCCGTGTACGTCCGTGCATGTCTGTTCGAAGCGATAACTTCCTAACGCTTTGTTGGATTCTTCCGAAATTCGGCATACGCATTCCTTGCAACAAGACGCCAGTCCGTATTGCATTTCAGCAACATCTGCCTGAAGGTGGCGTCACTAGTTCTTGCTTCTTTGTGTTCGTGGATGTCTGTTTGAAGCGATAACATCCTAACGCTTTGTTGGATTCTTCCGAAATTCGGCATACGCATTCCTTGCGACAAGACGCCAGTCCGTATTGCATTTCAGCAACATCTGCCTGAAGGTGGATTTCAAAATCTGCCGTCTAACTGGGAAAATGTTCTTGTTGCTGCATCAGCCGATCATTGGCCCTCCGTAGAAGATACTACATGTATAGGCTAATACATGTACCATGTCATGAGATGATGCTTGGGATTGCATTTCGCCCACTTACACCTACATGTGGCGACACCTGGTGGCAAATTTAAAATTTGGTTTCCGGGCAATAGGTTGATGCCTTCAGCTTCTCGTCAAATTTGGTTTGCAGATAATGCCTTGAGATGTCACTTGGGGTTGCTTCTCGGTTACATAATTTCCATGCTTCACTGCAGGGAAACTATATTACAGAAGCAAAACTTGCAGAAAGACCCTTCCACATCCAACGCCTATGAAGCAGGAGATGCCTCCCTCATGTATATCCCCTGAGACCAACAATGCTAAAAAATAGTGCTGCCATTTCGGCGGGGGACCTAGCATCCTCTGGCTGCTTGTTAATGTAAGGGATGTTCTTAAAATCCTCACTGCATCGTACATGACGGTATCAATCTAAGGAATAAAGGGAGGCTGTCTGTGGTTGGCAAGAATTGCATGTAACGCAACATTAATTTTATCATCAAAGCAAGGTATTGAGAAAAACAGCCTATAGGGCCAACATGTGACAAGGTCAACAGCTGATAAGGGGAACAAGAAGATGACAGGGCCAACAGATGACGGTCAACATGTTATAGGGCCAACAGGTGATAGGGCCAACAGGTCATACAAACTTTGTAGGAAACAGATAGGCCGATATTTCCATCATTGACTAGCTCATGAGAAATACAGAAAGAAAAATATGAAAACCTTTGCATTATTATGTTTATAAGCTCGACAGGTACCGTAAAACAAATAAAAATATTTGGTTCCCTCCTTCACTTCCTCTTTTGAAATTCGTCCGCTTCGAGGACGGCTTCAATGAACCGTCTCTGAAACTATATGATTGGCTAGATATTCTTCCTATTGTCTCCACGGGCCAATGAAAAGCTCGGATTTCTTTTTGAAAATTTGAACTGACCAATCCAGTGCTTTAAACCTGGAAGATATCCCGTGATGTACAATTGTTTTCATAAACTCTCTTAGCAGGCCACATTCGCGTAAATAGTTAACACATTACGGACCGCATGTTGGCATTATGGTCTTCTACGAACCAAATATTAATTATATATATATATATTAATGCCATTTAGAAAGTAAGTAACATTTGTATCCAATTTTTTAGGATGACACTTTGAGTCTCGCACGAGACTGGTCCATCCAGCACAAATAACCAAGACAAAGTCATCCTAAAAATAATTCGATATAAATGTTACCAACTTTATAAATGACATTAGTACATATATAATATCGGCTTTAGGAGGTGTCATTATTCATTTTATTAGAGGGGTATTAGATGTACGTATTCTAGACTCCGATCTCCGAACTTCCTCTTTTGTGGAAGCTGATGAGGTCGCCGAGTGGTTTAGGGCGTTTGCATTTGATGCCAAACTCTGAGGGCGCGGGTGCACCATCTTAGCTTGCTAAGGGCATTTCTCGTTCCACTCAGAAGTTTCTACGTATGATCGTGCCATGCGTTCGGATGATGGTCTCGCACGTGACTGGCCCATCCATCACAAGTGGTTGTGCTTTACCAAGAAAGTGTCATTCTAAAAATTAGTAATTGGATAAAATATGCACAAATAATCGCACAAAGAGAAAGCATTGATTGTACTTCAGAAATGCGCAATGAAAAAAACAAAGCGAATTTTGGACCTCTATATATTCTTTCCATGTGACTAAGTCTAATAAGCAAAATTACATTTGATTTCACTGCTCTGCTATTTTAACGGTTTTAGACTTTAAAACAAAACGAGGTTTATCAGATGTTTACATTAAATGAATCCCTCAATTCGGATATGAGTTAGCATGGCATGGTAACAAAGCATCTATACAGCATTTCTATAAAATAGTCTAGGGGACAATCTTTGTCGGCGGACATGAACTTCCGTTGCTTTGACCCGATAAACTTAACAGAAACCTGCGAACAAATTAACATGAACACTCGAGCTTCATGGCACACAGCGCAAGCATGGAGTTTGAGATGGAATAGAAGGCATTCGCTTACTATTTTCTGAATAGTAATATTCCTGAAGAACGTATGGCGTAGCATAGTAGCATTTGCTGGATATTGTGAAAAAAGTGACGATTTCAAACAAGCGTCACCAAAATCATATCACTCACTCACTCACTCATGTTTGTTAAATTTGTTAGTAGTGAGAAAATGTCAGTCCTGAGACAGAAGATCAGGGTTCCGGTGTGGTTTTGGAGATAAGGATTTCGATACGTTAATTGTGGTGCTCTTCCGAGTAAAGTTTCATAATTACTTCCCCTCACAAATGTATATTTTCTCGTTATTTATATATCATTTGATCCTATATCGCCTCATTTATGACACAATTAGGCTTAGTTTGTGATCTCCTAGATTAAAGGAATGCAGACAATCGTAAATAATATCGATAAATATACTGACATCGTCTTGCCAGATTGATGCGTAAATTATGACATACTATGTATGTGACCATGTTTTGTAAATAATTAATTGTGATTAACTGTATCTAATCACGCAATTATATGATGTAACCGAGTCGCGTTTTGACATGAGACCGTTCGATTCGCATTAGAACTCATCGTATTTTAATAATCAGACTATAGCCCAAGATAAATCCAGAATAAGCAGTTATGGTTCTTAGAATACATGTAGACTCTGTTCCAGTACTATAGGCCATGAAAATAATGGTATGGAGTTAACGTTATTGCTGTGTTTCATATACTCTGATTATCAAATCCTGCGACGGAATATCCGGAAGATACCGTCTCCATGCTCTGAAATTTTGAACTATTTAGACTAGAAACCCGCGTGCACGCACCCACACACGCAAGCTTTGAACATTCCGCCACCAAGTCGGATTAAATATAAACAACTTCCACGAGACACATTCCACTGCGCGGATCTTGTAGATTGACACGTTGTGAATTTCTAGTTGACGAAATTTGATTGGTCACATGCATACGCCCATCGGTACAAAATTTCTGTGGCATATATATTGTTAATGTATACCGCTATACAACCTACCTCTACTTATACTAGTAATTAGCACGGTGCATGGTACGCTCATAAATCAACGTCACACCAGGCTATATTCTTTTTATTCTGCTTGTTCCTTCGCTTATTTAGATAGACATATTCGCACCGCTGCTATGTTTTATACAATTATTATCCTCTAACATTTGGTTTATCTTGGATTCATCATACTAAGCATTTATTATATGAAATGTTGTAGGGGTGGATGGATGTAAAAATCTAAAGTCGGAGTCAAAAATCGGAAGTCAGCGAGAATCAGAAGTCGGAAGTCAGTCGGATCGAGTCGGACGTCAAAAGTCAGTCTGAAGTCAGAAACCTGAAGTCAAACAAAAGTCAGTAAGAATCAGAAGTCGGAAGTCAGAAGTCGGTGGGAAGTCGGAGTCCTAAGCCAGAAGTCAATCGGAAGTCGTAGTAGTCGGAAGTCAGAAGTCAATCGGAAGTGTTTTGTACAGATCGTTATTATCAAACTGACGTGGTGAAATATCAGAAATACCACAACCACCACGATGCTGCCGTTTCTATTAAAGAATGACAAAACGCGTGACAGGGGTGGGTGCCTGAACCTCTCGAATATTGGCATACGTTACAGATTGCCTGAAAATGCCTAGCACATCAAACAAATGAAACTGGGCCCCGTATAATATTCCATGGCAAAAGTCCTCTCTCGGCGTTCGTGCTTTGCTGTCAAATCAATCAATTACTTTTACTCTATCATCCTGGAGATCGCTTTTCATATAAGAACTATAGATTATTGTGAGAACGGGAAATGGGGATCCTCTGCCTAATTCTATAGGTTTGAGTAAGTTTGTGAAACAACCATCTCCTTGCACGGTAAATTCTATAGAATAGGGGTTAAAACCTCCGTATCGGTGAGCGGTGTCTCTGGGTTTGATATGGATATCAAACAAACGTCAGCGGTGAATGATGATGTACCAAGCACCCCAAATTCGGTGTTAAACCCTAATTCCTCTTGTATCAAAACCTTCCCCACCGAAACCCTTCTTTTGCTTGTTATAAAACGCTTGTTATAAAACGACATGCATAATACCAGTACCTCATATCAAGATTTCGTTTACGCCGAGTTTACTATAGGTGTTAAATATACGCAAGATAGTGAAAGTATCACGAATGTGGTTCCATCGCATCGTTTACGTTATACCTGACAGCTATTTGTAATTTCCGGATGGTTTATTTAGAAATGTTTTCTGTTATTATATACATATAACGTGCAGCTGCATGACCAGCTTTAGATGTTTACATATATACGAGTCTCTGAAGAGAACGTATATACTCTACACTGCAGTTAATTATTGCACCGATCGAG
Organism: Hanleya hanleyi; assembly: GCA_036873755.1. Classification (NCBI taxonomy): domain Eukaryota; kingdom Metazoa; phylum Mollusca; class Polyplacophora; order Lepidopleurida; family Hanleyidae; genus Hanleya; species Hanleya hanleyi. The sequence goes on from JAVTVY010014334.1 coordinate 50,580, forward strand.
GATGCTGAAGCCATCAGCAGTTTGCTACAACGATTTTGATTGGATTGGTTCATTCAGTATCCTACCGCTGGTGTCGTACTTTTGTTGACTAGTGCCAATTAGTGCCAACTAGTGCCAATTATCTATTGTGTAAAACAGGAGGTCGAGTCTCATACACCTACATGTACACCGAGATTGTGTACCACTAGCTAATACACAGAGCTGTGGATGTATACACAAATGTAGTACACAGTGATGTGGATATATGCATTTTTACCACAGTGCATGGCTGTGTACCAGGGTACACATTTTGTGTCAGTTGTTTTTAGAGAGTACCGTCCCCACCGTAGTCGTATATACCGGGAAAACAGGCCCAGGCAAATCTGTCGAGATTTGAGTTTCTGTCGAGATTTGAGTTGATTGGCATGTTACTGCAACAACAAATATAATGACATGAGTTCCCGCAGATGTGTGCAATGAATATAATAAGTCAATCAGAATTGCCAAAACTTACGTGGCATATATTGTTTATGGACCGGATCTATTAATACTTTTAATTAGCACGGTGCATATACCGGTAATATTATCTGTTTAGACAAACTGCTACACATGAATATACGCTCATTCATCAACGTCGTGCTTCGTTCCTTTTTGTTCCTCCCCTGATTTAGACAGGCAGATTTACACGTCTTGACCGCCAAATAGCAAGCGTCAGATCTGACATTCAATATTCTGTCGTCGTCCATAAAGAATTTCCGAGTCAATAATCGAAAGACCTATTTCGCATGACAGTTAGCACCAATTTCAAATGTGTATGAAGTAAAAATAATTTCAAAAAAATTACAAGGCGCTTTATCTGTATTATACAATCATTGTGCTCAGTTAGTTATATAAACGTACCATCTGACGATTTTGATAATGTGATATTGTTGAAAGGGTATGGTTCCTAGCCTAGCCTCTCCACCGTACAGCGCACTAATCAGGAGAACGTTGTCGCAAAGTGCCAACGCTGTCATTTGGGTCGCAGAGGTAAACAAAAACGAAAAGGCTATTTATAAAATCAACTAACATTGGCCCCAGGTATTTGCATATTCAAAGCGCCCATTGGGGTCAAGAGGTCCCAATCTGCCAGTCCGAATCAGCGGGGGGTCGAAGAGAGTAAGGGACATAATGACCAACACTGATAAAGGAGCGTACACATGAGTAATGAGTTCGCTTCCTTATCATGATTCATCGGCATTGACCAATTGTGAATCATAATTGGATCAGGAACGTTACGGTGATGTTGGAATATGATGACGGCTCTATCTGATCACTTTTATTAGTTTATTGGTGATGATGTCATCCCCCATTTTTTTTTTTTTTTGTGTGTGATACTTATCATCATTGTTTTTTGCTGTGACTGTAGCTGGGGTTATCTACGCCGTCGTGTGCCTACGTATGATTTCAGTCATAGCGATGATCGAGATTTTGGAGCCACGCATACATCGATAATGTAGATTTTCTTACTTGGCATCTATAGAAAGTTATTCACCTCATTATTTGAGTTACTCTTTCGAAATTGGATTATGTCCAAATACAAAATCTGTGCCCGTAATAGCAGTGAACGAACACTGGTTATCATGGCATTTTTGAAGGGAGCAATCACTCCCGCTCCCCTCAGCTCCCCTAAAAGCTGATCGAGGGAAGCGAATAATTGTACCCCTCGATTCCAGGAAAGAAAAGAATTGTTCGGTGAAAAACTTTAGAAATTTCTTGATGAAATCCTCTCGTCGATCTTGCTACAAAAACCATAATCTCATGCCATTTTTTTTTTCCTATAGTAGACTCTTCCACATTGCTACTTGATTGTACAGGAGCACTGTCGAGTTGAGAATGGAACTTAAATCATAGATTTTCCTTTTACATCAACACAATTTTTTGCAGATATATATTTGAGACTATTCAATATGAAAGACAGCTTAACATCTGTGATATTCGTGTATACAGATACCGGTGAACATAACTGCAAATTGCTCTCCTCACAACATATTGAGAGGTGCGATTTATCGCTCAACATCAATTTTCAAGAATGGCCCACAGATTTTTTAAGATGAACTGTAGTTGTCTTGTTTTCGTCTGAAAATAAAAATGGTACTGCAATATAAGACTAAAATTTTGTACTCAGTAAAATATACCATATAGTATGGATATGTTTTTGTGTGCTGTTTCATTATTTGTATCTTTCTATACAGGAAATGACATAATGCACGAACAAACAAAGGATTAGTGTACACGGGTGATACGTGCTGATAAAGTGATTGTAATATGAAGAATTATGGGCCGTAATCACAATTAACAGTGTGTTTGTCTCTAGCCCAATTGAACATTGCTCCCACTCACTGTTTATAGTATGGTGTATAGCGGAAATAAAACCACATACAGCTTTGTATTCTTTTCTGTAGTTTCTGTACGTGAGAACTTTCGATGCGGAATGATATGAGAACGACTTCACTCAGACCGTCGCTCATGGCAACCTTAAGTTTATTGCGACATTTGTCATCAGCGCTATGACTGAGCGTTTGGACAAACGTCTAAAACTTCCAGGGCTCTTCATTCATTTGTCTTCTAGGCTTCGAGATATGACGATGCCGGTAAACACTGGGCTAAACTCAGACGGGAGTCGAGATTACCATAGTCGAGATAAGTTCCGGATGTTGCAGATAGAAGTTAATGGGTCTATTACCGGGTAGATATATAGAGACTGTGACTTATTGTACAGAATAGTCAGATCGCTAACGGTGTTGGAATCAAGAAGGGAATGATGGAGTCAAAAGTCTGCTGTCGGCTGATACTGAACATGATTATGAATATCTTACAAAGCCTGTGCTCTGTATTTCCTCGATACCGTTCCAAACTCGTGATTTACGTTTTCACCATTTTGCTGTTTCCGGACAGGAATTCAGCTGGTATCTCGGAGATATACTCTATCAAACAATGGACCGAGTCGTGCGAGAAAAGAATGTCGTGTGTGGGTAGGCCTGTCGAGAAATCACCTCTGGTTACCATCTTTCTCATGAATTACAGTTGTTATTGCGACATTTCTTGTCCCCGATTCGGAGATTGTTGTCTGGATTATGTCACAGACAATAATAATGAGTCAGAGTATACCGGCTCAACTGTAGTTCTGAATCAGTATTACTCATGTGAACACTTGCCCGAAGCTGACCACTATAATGATATTTATTTGATCTCGAAGTGTCCAGAAGACTGGGATGACCTGCACGTGAAAACAAGCTGCGAGAGAAACTCTTTGAACGACACCTTTCTTAATTTACCGGTGACAGGTGTAAAATCCGAGGACAATTATAAGAATTTGTTCTGCTCAATTTGCCATGCCGAGGACGAGGTTTTGTACTGGACAGCAGAGACGTGTTGCATAACGAAGCCTCGACATCCCATTGAAGAAATTACAAGTGAAACCTCGGAAATGCCTGTGGTGACTGAACAGCAATGCGAGTCTATCTATGGACCGCCATTGCCAAATAGATACCGAACGTGTAGGCAAAGCATAATAAACTGTCCGGAAAACTTCTCGGATGATACAATTGCAAGAAAGTGTCAAGACGGCCACGTCACCTATATTTATACCAAAAACGAAACATACAAAAACATTGACTGCGCTTTATGTAATGGAGTTGCCATGGAGGAGATAGCATGTGAACCCCGTACCAAGAAACACAAAGGGATATGTTTCGGTTCTGTTAAAAGGAGGAAACTTCCTTATTCTTTTAAAGTTTTGTTAGATATCAACAGCAATAAACGCAAACATTCCTCGAGTGTTGGAGAGAGAGGTACCAAGGTCGTTACCACGAATATAACTCAACATTTGGCTTGTCCAGTGCATCAAGTTTACGACCCGTTCTCGAGAAAATGCCGGGCAATGTGGTGCCAACGTGCCAAAGTTCACCAAAATGGGGAGTGTGGCGGAGTGTCGAGTCCAGAGTGTCAGTGGATAAAACTCAATCAAACCGAGTATCAGCTCGAAAAGAACGGGTCCGTTTTTATTCGCGCTCACCAGAGGTTTTACGCGCCAGCTCGTTTTCGTCTGTTCGCCCGACACGCTTTTGTTTGTGTTGAGTTCACACAAAACTACACGAAAACTAACCTTGTAAATCAGACGAGAATAACCTTCAATTTCAGCCAGACTCAAGTTTATTTATCCCTGATAGGCCTTGTGTTATCACTCGTAGCTTTAGCCGTTCAAATGATCGTGTACGGATTGCTACCTTCTCTAAGAAATGTGCCAGGCAAGAATTTGATGAATTTGGTAGGAGCTCTATTTGTGGCCGAGTTACTCTTCCTTGTAGCCCCATCATTGGGAGAAGTATCGTCAGCGGGATGTATAACCGTAGCGGTGCTCATGCACTTCGCCTTTCTGGCTGCTTTCTTCTGGATGCACGTCATGTCCTTTGACATCTGGTATACCTTCAGTCGGAAGTCGATACACACACGTAGTGGTGGTAAGTCCAAGCGTTTCCGAATCTACTTGACCTACGCCTGGGTTAGCGCTATGGTCCTTGTTCTAGTCAGCGTCTTTGTGGACAATTTTACGGACAATAACTTCTCAGTGAGACCACAATACGGTCAAGGTATCTGTTGGCTGTCCAATCACGATGGTCTGCTCTTGTTCTTCGCTGCCCCAATATCTCTTATAGTTATCTCGAATATTATCTTCTATGTTTTCACCGTGAGAAATATTATACGCGTTGACAAATCTACAAGAATGGCGCATAAAAATTCCGACAGACGGCGCTTCTTTCTCTACGTCAAACTATGCTTCTTGATGGGCGTTGCGTGGATTTTCGGTTTCCTGGCAGCCTTTACTGACGTCCAAGCGCTCTGGTACTTATTTGTGATTCTAAACACTCTTCAAGGCGTGTTTATTTGCGTGGCGTTTGTTTGCACGAAGAAAGTCTTTAGACTACTTAAGGAAAAGTGTTCTTGTGACGCATATCCTGGAATCACGAGCAAATCAAGAAGCACCTTGTCCTCTTCTAGCGGAAAATCTTCAGTAGCAACTCAGGCGACGTACGTGAGCTTGGAGAAGAAAGCCCACGCGGCAAGATTGTAATCTGAAAGTTAAGTAGGCAGATCATTGGATTTCTGTCAACAATCGATGGGAACAGCTTACACTTATGTTTGCCAAACACTTGAAATATGACATTGACCAGACATAGAAACCCATTACGAATTCCAAACAACAGCTTGTCTTGAGTTACACAAGAGTTTGTCTTTGCGTCCAAATCGAGGCATGATAGTGTATAAATTGTACATTAACCCGCAACATCAACTGCAGATACCTTGATGTCATGGATACTGACTTGACTGGGGAAATCTAAAGGGGATTATTAACTGGCATATTGTTTACTCATGTGTTAGTATTGATTCTGTAATTAAAAATCAAATATTACATGATATATCGATATAACACTGGCGTGATTCTGTTTCTGTCTCTGTAGGCCTACTTTGGCTCAAAAATAAACATTGACGTTGTGAAGATGTACGTATAACCACGCGCCACTAGCGCATTATACATTCCGGTAATCTCTGCTGAAACTCTTTTTGTCTCTATATATTCGGCTTTTATCCATCTCTTCGCATTGGACCGCTTCGTTATAAATATGGACGAATGGGATATATTTTTCTCTCTGACTTTGGTGATGGCATCAGTGATTTCGTCCTTGACACACACAATCTTAAGATCCGACATCCAAAAGGTTGCCTCCGTCCACAAGGATTTTCCGTATCCACTATGAAACTAACTTTTAGTATTAATCTGTTCCAGTCAGTCATCGAATACTATAGACTCCACATTTTCTCGCTTTGATATTCAGCTTATAGTACACGAGATCGTTATTTACCTGGTACGATGCGGCACGTAACACGTCCTCGCTAAATCCATGAGTGTCTCTATACTTTGGCTCGAATATAAACCATGACGTTGTGAAGATGTACGTACACACGAACCAGTTTTCCTTGACAACTGAGACGAAATTTGTAGAAGGCTGTTACGGCCATTCGCTCTGCTACGGTCATCGTCTATAATACACGCTTGTAGGCAAGCTATATATAGTACGTGTTCCGTCCGGGTGACCTTTCGATTAAGAGGTCAGTAGTATACAAAGCGTAAATTGAGGACGTTTGACCTCAAAAATTTGCATATTAGGGAGGTCACGGGAGGGTCACAAAAGGTCAATGAGTGCATAGTTCCGGCAGGATGACCAAAAGCTACCTCCAATCCAGGAGAGTTCCAATTGCTGCAGGGGATGTATTCAGGATGTATTCATGCGCGGTGATGCGGTTTGGCCGCGGTTTTGGCGGTGATTCGGTCTCGGCAAAAAGCTTCCGCGGAGAAAAAGTAGTCCCTAGATAAAATGGTCCGATGGGGTCGAGTGAGGTATCAAAGTGAAGCTTATGTGAAGGGGCATCTAATGGGCTGGGTGTGGGGTTGACATATCGGCCTTCTGCGCATGCGCGGTGGCCGAAGGGTATGAAAATAGCCGTTTTGGGATGTAGGGGAGTCCCTAATGGTCCAATGGAGTCGAGTTAGGTATCAAAGTGAAGCCTAGGTGAAGGGGTATTTGATGGCTGGGTTAGTGCATGTAAAATTTTCCTGAAAAAAAACGGAACTCGGACTTTATCGAAAAATCCGGGAAAATACCTATATGGGGTATGGGGGTCCGATTGTGTCGAGTGAGGTATCAAAGTGAAGCATTAGGATTTCGCTGACGTCCTAGTAATAAACATAATCTATAGGTGTTGTACCATGTTAATAGGATCAGTCTAGCATCTGTACCACCCTAGGGTCGAGCGTTTATTGTCCCGTGTATCTCCGCAAGAAAACAACAAACAAAATGGCGGCTCCAGGATGGTGTGGGGATGCCCTTTCCATATCACGGCGTCGACAGTAGCGCCATCTGCACACATTGACGCAAGGGAGACAACTCGTGTGGCCTAAGGATATGGAAATAGCCGTGTTGGAGCTAGGGGAGCCACAAATGGTCCAATGGGATCGAGTGAGGTATCAAAGTAAAGCCTAGGTGAAGGGGCATCTGATGGGCTGGGTGTGGGGTTGAACTAGCGTCATTCTGCGCATGCGCGGTGGCCCAAGGGTATGGAAATAGCCGTTTTGGAGCTAGGGGAGTTACTACTGGTCCAGTGGGGTCATATGAGGTATCAATGTGAAGCCTAGGTGAGGGGGCATCTGATGGGCTGGGTGTGGGGTTGAACTAGCGTCATTCTGCGCATGCGCGGTGGCCCAAGGGTATGGAAATAGCCGTTTTGGAGCTAGGGGAGTTACTACTGGTCCAGTGGGGTCGAATGAGGTATTAAAGTGAAGCCTATGTGAGGGGGCATCTGACTGGACTAGTGGGTTTGAACTAGCGTCATTCTGCGCATGCGCGGTGGCCCAAGGGTATGGAAATAGCCGTGTTGGGAGCTAGGGGAGCCACAAATGGTCCAATGGGGTCGTATGAGGTATCAAAGTAAAGCCTAGGTGAAGGGGCATCTGACTGGACTAGTGGCTCGGCCGTTGTCACCATTCTGCGCATGCGCGGTGGCCCAAGGGTATGGAAATAGCCGTTTTGGAGCTAGCGAAGCCAATAATGGTCCAATGGGATCGAGTGAGGTATCAAAGTGAAGCTTATGTGAAGGGGCATCTGACTCGACTAGTGGGTTGACATAGCGTCATTCTGCGCATGCGCGGTGGCCCAAGGGTATGGAAATAGCCGTTTTGGAGCTAGGGGAGTCCCTAATGGTCCAATGGGGTCGAGTGAGGTATCCATGTGAAGCATTCGTGAAGGGGCATCTGATGGGTTGGGTGTGCGGTAGGAATATCATTCTGCGCATGCGCAGACGCAATGCGGAGCTCTCGTCCAATCAGAAGCGAGTATTTCAAATCCGGGAGCTAGGGGAGTCCCTAATGGTCCAATGGGGTCGAGTGAGGTATCCATGTGAAGCATTCGTGAAGGGGCATCTGATGGGTTGGGTGTGCGGTAGGAATATCATTCTGCGCATGCGCAGACGCAATGCGGAGCTCTCGTCCAATCAGAAGCGAGTATTTCAAATCCGCCACGGAGCTCTCGTCCAATCAGAAGCGAGTATTTTGACCCGGTGCATTATGGGGCATATCCAAGATGGCGGCACGTATGTTCAAGATGGCGGCACATCCGGTGTCGAAAACTGGCCATTTTATCGGGATGTGGTCACCTAGTGTCGAAAACTGGACCCTGTATGGGTCCCGCTAGACGTTTTGGGAGCTAGGGGAATCCCTAATGGTCCAATGGGGTCGAGTGAGGTCTTATTTTGAAGCTCTCGTGGAGGAGCATCTGATGGGCTGGGTGTGGGGTTCAAATAGCGGCATTCTGCGCATGCGCAGCCTGGCCGTAGTATAGAAATAGACGTGTTGGGGGTATGTGGGTGTGTGTTTGGGTTTGAGATGGGCTATTCACGGTTCGAATGGGTCGTGTGAGGTATCAATGTGAAGCTTGTGTGGGGTAGAGTCAGAATGGCGTGTTTTTAAATGCAAGTCGCGTCAATCTGTGCATGCGCATTTGGTTGTAGTAAGTAAAGTGGCCATTTTGGGGCAGTGAAGGAAGGTATTTGGGGTCGAGATGGACCATCCTTGGTCTGAATGCGTCCTGGGAGGTGTCATTTTGTAGTTCTCGGGGTGTACATTCCGAATTGAGGGATGTTCCCGTCATCTGTGACGTCATCGATGACGTCATCAGTAGGAGTATTAGCGAAAGTGAGCCTTTTGGGGCAGTGCAGGAAGGTATTTGGTGTAGAGATGGACCATCCGCGTTGCGAATGCGTCATGGGATGTGTCATGTTGTAGCTCTCGGAGTATAGACCCCGATTTCAGGGATATTTACAGCATCTGTGACGTCATCGATGACGTCATTAGTACAAGTTGTAGCGAAAGTGGGCCTTTTGGGGCAGTGCAGGAAGGTATTTGGTGTAGAGATGGACCATCCGCGGTCCAAATGGACCGTGTGAGGTGTCATCTTGTAGCAACGCCCACCAACACCATTCTTAATGCTTCAACGCCCTGGTGAAATAGCTCAGAAGCTCTGATATTCCATGGAATTGTCACTAATTCTTCGAAATGCAGTGATGCCCGTCAACGCCCGTCGTTACACCTTAACACTCTAACATAACGCCATGATATAGACCAGAGAGAGAACAACAACAACAACAAGGATGACACATGAGAGAACAACAACAACAAGAAGTTTTTTTCATATAGTTTATTTTCCCCAATGTTACATCATACCCACGCTGGGGGAGCCGCGTTGGTATATTTACAATTCAAGAAGATTCTTATCCAATCAGAGGCCACCATTTGCATGTTTCATATTCGTTCCTGTCCGTTAGATGTATTCTTGTCCAATCAGAAGTCTCCATTTCAGAAAGTGCCATCTGAACCGTTTATTCTAATCATCGTCGGGCAGGCCAGGATACCGTTGAGGCAACATATCCTCAGATAGTTGTTTGCGCATTCTGAGTATCTATCAGTGCATGGGTGAATACTTTCATCCGATGGAGGTGGTGGTCAGTTTAACCACGAAGAACGCAACATTGGTCATTATCTCCACTATCCACTTGGTGTTACAATTCAAGAAGACTTGTCCAATCAGAGGCCACCATTTGCATCTGTCATATTCGTTCCTGTCCGTTAGATGTATTCTTGTCCAATCAGAAGTCTTCATTTCAGAAAGTTCCATCTTCGGCCATGTTCGCTTTGAACCGTTTATTCTAATCATCATCGGGCAGCCAGGATACCGTTGAGGCAACATATCCTCAGATAGTTGCTTGTGCATTCTGAGTATCTATCAGTGCCTGGGTGAATACATTCACCCGATGGGTTGGTCGGTCAGCTTGGTCACGAAGAACGTAACATTGGTCACACTGTCCACTGTCCACTTGGTGTTGGGACGTTGCAACCGGGCCCATTCCAAGGGATCCACGGTGTTCAGTTTCTCCAGCATCGTCTCTAGCGACACTCGGTTAATGATGGTAAACGGTTGGTCAAATACCTGGATGTTACTGCTCGGGCAAAAGTATCGGACTTGGACTGTCTCTTTATGCTGCAGCACATAACCAAACGCCAGATTCAATTTGAAGGCCGTAGTTTGATCTTTGAAGATGGCTTCTACGTAGCTACGTAGACGGGTGAGGTCGGTCAGTCGGAAATTGTAGATATCTTGAATAGGGCGATGACGGTGGAAGCAGTGCCGTATCATGGACCAATGGCGCCGATAGATGTCACTCACTGGATGGGCGCCCTGTAAGAGATCGCTAGGAACATTTATGGGCTCGTCCAGAAAATGTTCGATGTTGTCAGGCGTATGACTCGAAACCGTAACGGTGGGTCCGGCTGGATATCCAGGCTCTGAACTGTGGGTATAGACGGGCTCTCCTTCATCGCATCACCAGTGGCATTCGTCTCCCCGGGCTCATCTTCACTAGGTCTGACCTTCCGCGGCTCCTCCTCAGTAGGAAGTTGTCGCACATGCCATGGTACCAGGGCATGAATCAACCGTTGGTGTCGCAGCAACTGACTGCGTCGTTTGAAGAGTTGACCACAACCGTTACATTGTTCCGTCGCGCCCTCGTGGAATGAGCGTTCGTGGCACAGTAAATGATCCTCCTGATTGAATGACCGTGCGCATGTTGTACAAGTATACCGAGCATCGTTGTGGGTGGAGGCC